>CAJOBZ010000043.1:680000-915000 GCA_905332375.1 Pieris macdunnoughi
TACATCTTTAAACAGTTTTTAGAGAAAAAGTAGGTTTAGTTACAACTAATCAAACATAAGACAAAACAGAAAACTTATAAGACATTAAGTATGTGTGATTGTGTGAGTGTGTGAATGGGTGTATGTGTGCATGTATTTGAGAGTGTAGCTAAGAGTTGTCATAAGCGTGCGCTGTGTCTTTGTTAGTTTTTGGCACCTCAGAGTCATGCCAAGATACGTAGTAAGGCCTCTGGCCAGCTAGCGCAATTTTTATGTGGTTCGTGAGTTTGTATCTGGAGTTTAACTATCTCAAAATCCATATATTGGGAAACTTGATTATAAAGGAAGGGGCCCCTAAATGCAAAGAAGCGTTGGTCAAACACAGTCCTTCGTTTTGGCGTCAGGAATACAAAACGTCTGTTCTTAGATGTGTCTGGGTTAGTCCATGGAGTTTGTGATATCTTAAACAGATCGCTAAGATGTATAGCATTCTTACTGAATAGGTTTTTGTTTCTCGGTAGTTTTGTTTCTATATAGTTGAATAGAATAATTTGTGATCATAAAAGTATTATTGAATGTGTTGATTAATAGTATATAATATATAGCTGCTTATGATAACATTGTTTCTCGCGGATAAAAAAATTGGGATATACTCAAACTCAAAATATCTTTATTCATGTAGTTAAACAAGTACACTTATGAATTGTCAAGTTAATTTAATTGTAAATTTACATTTACTACCAGTTCGCAAGTCAAGGGCGTAGATCGGGTAAGAAGAACTGGCAAGAAACTTTCTACCACTCTTTTTAATCGCCAAGTATTGTCATACAAATTGTTTGAACTGGAGCAAATCAATCCCAAGGATTAGGGTCATTTAAGTATTCCTCAAACTTATAAAAAGCTTTATTGATTAATTTCCGTTTAACGAGGGCTTTGAATTTATTTAGTGATAATTCTCTATAGTGTAGTAATATAGGATAAGGTCTTTGTTTTAGAAATACAAAAGAGCAATTTTGTTACTTGCTATTATTTAAGAATTATGAGATTTAGAAGTTTCATATATAATAGATACTTGCTACGGGAGTATTTTTGTTTAAATATGTAGTACATTTAACTAACCAAGCTCTCATGGGTAGCTGTTTATTTTGATTTTCTGTCGCTGCAGCAAGAGCCCATAGTGATATAGTTGTTGCGGTCAGAAATGCATATAACATTGAATGTATATTGACTTCGCGGTTACATCTGTAAAACACAATATATTTTTTTATTTTATTTAGCGAAGGTATAAGTAATTATAATTAAAAAAATGTGGGTTATAAGATGAAGTCGCGTTATTATAACAATTTTATAAATAGTTTAAAGGTACGATACCTTTATCACAAAGAGTAGATATAAAAATAGTAATAACACAGTGCACATTTTCTAGCAACTAATAATTAAAATATGTGTATGACGAGAAAATAAAATAACTATACAATATATACTAAGCTTACTTTTTAACAGCTTTTTTGGCGTCAACAGTAATTTGCATTTTCAATACGTTATTATTTTTTTTAACGATGCTCTTGATACGAGCAGCTCTCACCACCATGTTGAGAATCTTTAAGCTGTGGGTCAGATTTGTTAACAGAACAAACGCACTCGCCGTCATGAGTTGTATATCTCCCCAGATAATGAATAAATCAGTAGCTTGGATTATGATGAATGTGCCTAAAGATTGTATTAATCATTTATTATATAGGCTTTGATTGAAAGCGTTATTCAAAATATATTTATATTTATGAAATTAATGATATTTATAAGGGTTAAAATAAAGAAGTAATTGTAACTTTGCTGTAGTAGTATTTTTTTTATAGATTTTTTGTGATTCATAGAAACAAAAATTTTAAAAATTAAGTCATACCTACAACTAGCATATACACTAAGCCTGTATGCCAAGTATATAACATTCTTTTCCATCCTAAAGTATCTGGAGCCCATAACCCCATAATCCTTAGCCAAGTGAGCGATACCCGAAGGGAATAGTTAGTATTATTAATGAAAAAACTCATTTCTAAGTATGAAATACGTCGTTCTTTTGTTTTGTCTACAATATATTTGAAACAAAAGAAGAAAACCCGCACACTTAATAACATAACTGTACAAAATTGATTTAATTTGTGAATACAGGGATGTAACACACAAAGAAAATTTTGATTTATCTTTACCTACTGGATTTTTTTATTTTTTTAAGTTAGTTTATATCTTCTGACCTAGAAATACATATTTGTTCTATTTATGGTCATAGAATTTGTATTTATACAAAATTTTTGTTTTTTGTTTTAGTACATTATTCATTAGAAACAAAACGCAATAATGTACTAAAACGCACAACGGAATTAATGTATTACACAAAATGTTTTTCCGGATTTGGGTGATTCAGCTTTTCAATAATATTTAAACAGAATAAGCAGTATCTTATACAAATATATTTAATCGTTACAAAAAGACATAAAATTTAAAAAAGGTTTTTTTTTCTATTGTTACATTTCGTTCCCAGAGTTGAGTAACTCACACAGCGATTTTCATCAATTATCGACAATTCAATCTAGCGTTGTCACTTGCAATTAGACAATTAAATATACACAGACTTTTACGCTTTATTGAAAACAAACAATTAATTTGATTATGTATTTCGTTTATATTTGTGAACCAAAAGCTAACAATATTTCAAAATATGAGTATAAATCATTTGAATTTAATTTAAATACACTGACACACATATACACATACACTTACAAATATTTCTCTTACGAGTCTATCAATATTTGAATACTTATAAATCGAATTTTAATAATTAAACATATAAAATAATAAAACAAAAATTAATTATAATATTTATATTTTATTTATAATAAATAATAATATCTAGAAACTTTTTGTTGGTAAGAAGCTATATTTATTACAACACTTAAAACAACTAATTTTATTGTATTCTAAAAATCCTATAGGTTTACTAAAACTAGTTTGAAATACTACATAGGATTCCCGATTCAGGTCCATATTTTTATTCGCTTACTTGGCGTAATACCGTAAAAAATGTGTACGATGCCTTTAAAATCTGCAATAATTCAAAGATAATCTTAATTACAATTCACTTCAAAATTAATTTATGAAAAAATATACTTACTCTCATGAAAGAATCCAGAGAAAGAGAAGTAAATCCCCCAGCAGTCAGCTTAGCAGTCCGGCCACAACGCGTCATTAAGATCAGCGTTGACCGATGCACACGCACGCTGCACGTATACCATGGCCACTCGTACGCAGAACGGGCAACATTCTCACTCTGCAATACATTTTACTCCAGAGAGGATACAACAGGATGCCCTATTCCGTTGTTATAATTTTAGTTAGCTCATAAGTAGGTCGGCCTTAGACGGTAGAATTATCTACTATTTAAAAATGATCATAATAATACCAGCGGCGCTACCACTTTTTCAGGTCTGGGCCTCATACTTCTGTATCTGTTTCATAATCATTTAATTTTCTTAATAGAGATGTAGTAGGTGATCAGCATCCTGTGTCTGATACATGCCGCCTAAGACAAGCCGGTTTCCTTACGATGTTTTCCTACACAGTCCGAGTGGATAACATTGCACAACCGGGAATTGAACCTACATCCTCAGGGATGAGATTCGTTTGCTAAAGCCACTAAGCCAACATTGCACTTTAAAAATAGTGAAGTAAAAATGCCACAATACTATCCAACGTAGAACTGTTTTTTTATAAAGCTAATTTGCTACGATGTTATATATGAAACTTAGCTAACAATAAAATTTCGAAGACAGTTACCTCTACTGCCAGTTCGTTTCCTTCATAACAATAAATAAAAATTTGTTCCATCATATTTAAAAGGTATGTTGCAATGGAAGCCATTCTGACAAAGTTACCGATTTGCTAAAAATATTAAAACATTTTACAATACAATTTTTATAAAGATTTGAATATATGATTACTTAGCAAAAAAAATACCATAATAATATTTGAATTGTATTTTATAAAGATCTAGTTAATGTCCTCTGGAGGCGACGTTAAGGGAAAATGAACTTTGTTTTTTAATATTATATTAGTGCAATTATAAACTGATGTACCGATGTTATTGTATTTCGACCAATAGATGAGGCCGTGGAGTCCCACGCAGTTAGTTTAGTTTATTTAAAATAATATTCTTTTACATTCCATTATTAATACAACTTGTAAATAAACATAATAGCTGAGATTCCTACAAATGATTATTAGACACATTTCATCCTAACTCAATCTTGGCAATGTCTTAGAACTCATATCATTATAATTATTAGTTACTTTGCTTACCTTAGTGAGCTGAAATGCGGTAAAGCAAATGATGACGAGTGAGACGGTGAACTGTGCGAAGGTGGGTTCTGAGAAGCAGCGTTGTAGCTCATTCAGTGAGTCTAAGATATCTTGATGCTCGCGAATACACTTATTAAGTCTGGCCTGTACCATCAAATCATGTGCTTGCGACATACGTTGCTAGTAATAATAAAATGTTCTAAGTTAAATCATTAAAAGTATTTTCTTTCTCGTCTAAATTTAAGAACACAAATAATTAATTAGTATTTATAAAGATACAATAATATTCTAATTATATTTGTATCGAACAACGCCACCTATACATGCTTCTCGGCAAACTGCGGCTCGTAGAAAGGTTCGTAGCGTGCTACCTCGTAGTGATCGCTACGACGATTTACCTAGTTAAAACAGATGGGGCAGATACATTTTACTCTTCGCAGTACCAAAGAGCTTCTCCTACATGATACATCCTCTCTACGAGATGTAATAATAAGAGGTATAAGATTTATATTTTTTCGTGTACGGTTTCATAACATTATATATATAGATTCTATACGTATATTAAGACGTCAAAAACTTAAATATCATTTTAATTTTTTGTAATTACTTATTAGTGGCTGCTACTGGAAGAGGCCAGATGTTAGCAATAATTTCCCCCGTGTCTCTCTTAATAACTGAGATTGCATGTTTGTTCACTTAAATACTCCGTTAGTTATTTAATATACATATGGCGTAAAAACTGTAATACGGATTTTATATTATTGTATTTTTTGTTACAATTTTGTAACCTAAACGGATATAATTCCACGATAGAATGCTTTTTCTAGCAATTTTTTGTCACTCACCACCTTTTTAGGGAATCAGGACTGCACCCCCCCAGTCGGCGTTTTTGAAAAAAAATATAATGGGTTTAAAAAAAACCTTTTTTTGCAGTTACCATCGTTCCAGGACTCATATCCACACAAAGAGTTTTGAGATCGCATCCTACAAGTTTGAATCTGCAACGGCACTGTGCTAGTAATGATACCACCACCATATCTTTACTGATGTTCAGACAGGCCGCCGCATAAATGGCACATATCTGGTGCAAGTATGTCAGCTCATAGGCCGGAGATTTACTCCAATCGTATGGATACCTACAGAAAAAACCTTATTGATAAATAAAATACATTAAGTAGTAGCGGGGTTTTTGAATTGTGTGGGTGAAAATGGTTTTTTGATTTGGCCCGGCTATGTATCAATCGATTTTCTTTATGTGTCATTTTCTATGACTGCATTTCAGAAATTATCTTACTCAATCGAATTACACATAAGGCTAATCACCTACTAAAAAGGAAAAAATTGGAATGGAAATGCTACCTGAAATTTTAATTATTAGCGGAAATCAAGGAATTAATTTTTTGTTATTTGCGATATTTCCATCGAAAGCAAGAATCAGACATTACACGATCATTTTGAAAAATATATTTTGTATGAGAAATCTTTGCTGAATCCGACGGTTTACAAATAACAATAGAACGTGAGATTTGTTTGTACAAAGTGTTGGTACGTGGGAAGCACTGAAATTTTTTAGAACTGGCCAGTTAGAAACATTTTGAATTTCAATTTTAGAACTCTTGGTAACCTAGTGTAGTATATAGGCGGCAAATCTAAAATTCTTGTTACACGTGAAAATAAACCTTACTCGAGAAAATTTTCGGTCAATGATTTATTATGACTTTCGTTGTGGGCTTACTCAACACAAAGCTATTATATAGGCTGCGATTAGCATTTCTTAATGAAGCCCCATCTCGTGCCATTATTTACAATTGGTTTTACGAGTTTAAGCGTGGACGTAGCAAACTCAATGATGATCAGCGTGAAGGACGTCCTTTAACAGAGACTACTGTAGATAACATCAGTACTGTGCGACGCATGATAGAGGAAGATAAGAAAGTGACCTATCAGTAGAGACGGGTATGAGTCAAGTTCAAAAAATATTACACGAACATTTAGGCGTCAGAAGCTTTGTACCAGATGGATTCCCCATACTTTAACCGGCGACCAGAAACACCTTCGCATGGACTGGTGTCGCCAAATGTTAGATAAGTTCAACGGCGGTGACTCAAATGCTGTACTTGACATCGTCACAGGTGATGAAAGCTGGATATATTGCTACGAACCCGAAACCAAAAGACAATCAGCTCAGAGGGTGTTTCCTTTCGAGGATCGGCCAACTAACGTGAAGAAGTCAAGGAAAAAAGATGATTGCCTCATTGTTTGGTCGGAAAAGTCATTTCGCGACAGTTGTGCTAGAAGATGGAACGACAGTTACTGCAGACTGGCATGTCAATCGTTTGCCTGTTGTCTTGAATAAAATTCGACAGCAGCGCCCTCGAAGCAGGATCCTCCTTCCCCACGACAATGCTTCAGCGCACTCCGCAAAACGGACTGTTGAATATTTGACTATGGCAGGTGTCGCGATAACGAGACATCCGCCATACAGTCCTGACCTGGCGCCCTGCGACTTTCATTTATTCCCAAGAACTAAAGATAAAATTGGAGGTATCACGAGCCCTGAAGATGCGGTGAAAGCCTACGAAAATGCCATAGAAGAGACCCCTAAGAAATAATGGGCCCACTGCTTTTCTCAGTGGTTCCATCGAATGCGACGATGTGTAGAGAGGAACGGATATTACTTCGAATAATAGTATTGGCAACTTTCTACATTAAGCCGTTTTTCATTTTCTAAACATTTTCAGTGTTACCTATGTAGGCAATAAAAAATAATTTAAGTTGAAGAGAATGAGATAATTTATTTATAGAATTAAATAATATTATGACATTTAGATTTTTATTTGTTTTAAGGTTTGTCATAATACAACAAAGTAGGTATTTAAATCTCACCAGGCCTGCAGTGGCAACTGTAAGTTCTGAGACTCAAGAGCCGGTCCCACCGCAAAACCTATCAGAGTCACTGTTGTGAGGGTAAGAAAGGTCATCAGATGAAGAGTTGTTCCCCGATTGCAACTGCAAATTTAATATTTGTTTAGAATAATCCAAATATAATAAAGAATTTAACACGGTGTTTTCGTGTATATCTTTTGTGTTACCGCAAATCGGCATATGAAAATATAAAAGGTTTTTTATGAACCGACTTTCTTTTTAGAGTGTATGGAGTGCAATAAGTTGATTATTAGCCGCCTTACTTACTGCGGGAGATTTATTTTTTGTTAATCAGAGAAACTGACGTCAAATGATTTCCGATATTGTTTGACGTCGGTTAAAATACTGATATCAAAGAAGCGTTCTAGTGATAGCGAACAATTTTAAGATAATAATTTAATAGATTTTTTCGTTTTGGTTAGTAGTAGTTTCGTAGTAGTTAGATTCCTTTAGGTTCGATGTCATAAAATATAATATAAAACAGGCATACCTTCGAATGATGTCGACCTTCTGCTGTCCAGTAGCATTTTTTAGGACATAGTCATTTCGGTCGATGATATGTTCTATACGACGCCTCCTTACCAGCAGGTTGAAGATCTTCACACAGTGTACGAGATTAGTGCACAACACAAAGGCGATTGACGTCATCAATGACAGATTCCCCCAGTTCTGCCAAAGGTCTACCAGCTGGATCGCTATGTATGTACCTAAACCGAGCATATAAGAAATTTTAGTTTAACATGGGCATCACATAGTCATTGGGGCAATAGATAGCCCTGAGAACTGCAACCTTTTTCCACGAAAAGTGGTGGCTGCCGACTGTAAAGATTATTTATCTTATATATATATTCATTTTATAGCCGGCAAAGGAAATTCGATTTAAGAAGTAACCTTTATAGGATTTAAAAGTTAGCAGAGTAAAAAACTCTAAGTTCCTTGATCCCAGTCTCTTGGCGAAAGTGACTGTATGAAAACAGTCAGGGTTAAAGTGAAATTTACAAATTAATTTGTATTGATTATCTTACCCAAAATTAACATAAAGATAAATAAAGAATAGGTATAGAAAAGAATTTTCTTCCATCCCGAAATTCCTACGGAGGGCCACAAGCCAAGCACTTTCAAATATGTCAAAGAAAAGCGTAACGAAAAATTTGTATTAGGAATCACTATAGCCATGGCTAATGGTAAACCTCTACTGTGTAACGTGTCAGTTGTAATAAAGAACTTTATAGGCTGTATTTGTCTTTAAAGGTATTAAAACAGATATCCTAAACCTTTTAATAATCTAAAAAAATCCCTAGTAATCGGCATGTGGTGGTTTTGTTGGTCTTCAGAATTTACATGAACTTTAGTTGCCTGCATGAAGTGCCTTTACTCAGCTCTGATCTGCCGTCTCCAGACATCTCTAACATTGCTCTGCCCTTATAGGGCAGCTTATACGAGTATATCAGACAGGTTAGTACTGAATGGACCCGGACTTGACAGAATAGATGACAATTGTTGCTACAGATTGATTTTTGTTAAGCTGCCTTGCGATTCTGTAACTCACTTTTCGAACTCACACAGCGGCGGTCATTTTACGATTTGACATTCTGATAAACAATAAAGCAGTCATTTTAAATGCAATTAAATGCGCATTCGTGATTTAGGAGCCGTTGCACGCTTGATTGTGAGTTACAGAATCGCAAGGCTGATCCTTTAAAATTTCGCAAAATTACTTTATTGAAGATATAGAAAGCAATCGCAAGATAAGAAAGTAATTTATAAGACTTATAAGTGTGTAAACAGATATTAAGTTTTCTTGAATTGAACAATAATAATCAGTTAAAATAATCGTTTAAAATTTTTAGTATCTACTAAACTTTTCAAACTTAAAATAGTCGACATAAATAAAAATTCAGTTATGCCAAAATTCTTAATAATTTCAAGCAATAGTAGCATAATATTACAAAATGTGTTATACTTCTGAAAGGCAACGACACATGCAATTATCTGCTTATACAATTATAATTTTATGTTTACTCAAGCAAACTGTTAGCTTTCCGAACTAAATGTGTATTTGGCTTGTTTAATGCCGTGATGCCTGGTATTTATGTTTAAAATTTAATATAAAGTTGCTTTCATATAGTTCTCTATTAAATTTTAAATTATCAACCCTATAAGTAAATAGCCAAGCGATTGGTATGTACTTGTGTGCGGGCCGTAGTAAATCAAAATTTCCTCACAACACACTTACACACTAGGCATGATTGCCGTACTATGATGTCAGCAAATTGTCCATAGCATTCGGTGGCAAGTGGTGCATTTACTACGGTCCCCGTTTTTTCTCCTCTCATGGCTTATCCGTGCCAAGTTTTCAGCTCTGTTTGCCCTGCCTCTTTCCTTGATTTTTCCAATCCAGCTTGACATGAACAGAGTGTGTGGCCTATGCAGCATGTTATCGTGCAGTACAAGTGGAACTGGATAGGATAGAGGGCTTACTACTAGAACCATTTTCAACCAAGCTCGGAAATATAGTGTAACAATGGCTTTTAATATAGAATAATCATAAATATATTTTACGACATTTCATATTATGACTATTTTGAAATCTGTCTACAGTTTTAACGAATTTTAGTTTCGAAAAGAATGTAAAGACATGTCGATAGTCACTCTCGACCAAAGGAGTGTTGGACTGGAATAAAATGAACGCATGTGAAACACGTTATTCAAGATTTTACTGTACACTGGCTATCGCTAGCTTTGAAGAAGATAAGGGATGAAGAAAAGGGATGGGGCATGTGATGCGGGTCAATACAGTTCAAAGAATTATCAAAATATTATAAAACTATTTAAATCCTACTGAAGATATATTTTGTTGAAGTTAATAAAAACATACGATATTATAAATATAAGCTTACCTTTTGGCTTTCATTTTATAACCTACATAAAGCTTTAGCATTTAGATTTTTAGGTGAAGTTTTTAATTAAGCATGCACACATCAGGGCAGCGCTAGCGTGCAAACTAGCTGACCTGGCAAACGTCGTTTTGCCATGTATATCGTACAAACGATATATTACAAAATAAAAAAATAGGGGTTGATCGTAGAGGGGTGAATTAGGGGTTGTATGTATTTTTTAATGCTGTATCATAAAAAAATTAAAAACTCATTTAAAAATTAAGAAAAAAATTTAGGGGTGGACTACTCTTAACATTTAGGGGGATGAAAAATATATGTTGTCCGATTCACAGACACACCCAATATGCACACAAAATTTCATGAGAATCGGTCAAGCCGTTTCGGAGGAGTTTAACAACAAACACCGCGACACGAAAATTTTATATATTAGATATATTCTTTGGACTCATTAAAATTTAAAAACAGTTACAACTTTAACTTACCACCTTAATTTTTCACAGACCCATATTTTACTACGTTTTATATATAATCCTAACCTTTTATGAAAATTAAAGAATAAAAAGTGTAGAAATGGTGCCGTATATTAATGAGTGCAGCCTCGAGAGACTGGGGCGGCTCGATTGGTCTCATCTGTGATTCTCACAGAGTGAAGCGCTACGTACCGGATACACAGTCGACGATTTATATTTGTATCAATGAATAGTTTTATAATATTTAATGAAGACTACTCCATGCTTAGTAACGTGCATTGTGTTAATTAGTCGTTGCGTTCGATTCAAACACACCTAGTGATTTGGTCTGTCCTTTTTTTCCATTGGAATGCATTTGTTTGCATTCCGGATAAGTGTAGTAATAGTAAAACCATATTTCTAACATTTTTAAACGACTCAATTCCATGACTTCCAGAAAACTTTTTTTTTTAAATAAAATTCACTTTTGTGTTCTCATCCTAACTTCAGCGAATGCTGCATTATCAAATGGGAGGCACCTGTTGCTGTGGGCGTATCCTCGCCACGCCCCTTGCCGCCTGTTGCCTCGGCAAGCCAAGTGGACCCAGTGTCTCAGAGCCAGTCGGCGAGCCTGCACCCCTGGCCACTCCGCTGTTCAGCCATGACGCACCTTCTGCGATTCGACGTCAGCTTCCTGTCACCGGAACGCTGACGATTACTCAAACAAAAGGTAAGAAAAATACTTGTTTTATACATTATTTCTACACAATTTTATTTCTTTTTACACAATTTTTATTTCACAATAAAATTGGCTCAACAATCTATTATAACATTACCGGTATGGTGGATTATATTAAATTTCCTAAAATTATCTACAATTCACAAAATATTTTTATTATTTCTTATTCCTATGATTTCCTCAAGGCACCAATTTAATTCAGTGTTGAAATACGAAACGCTCATCATTCTGATATCAGATTTATTTTAAATTGTAAATAGTTTTAGGAAACGACGTGTCAATATTCTAAATACGTGCCTTATGAGTAAGTTGTATAGTTAGATTTATTCAAAGAACGTACGAATATAACTTATAGATTAACTTACATTACTAAAACATGTTTGATGTTCAGTTTTAATATAGGGAAATTCACGCTTATTCATAAACACACAGTATCACAGATCACAGATCACAGTAAAATCCTTTTTAAAAACTATTTTTGTTACGCGTTCCATACTTTTTGTGTTTTAACATTATCATAATCCTACTAAACTTGTTCTTTTGATTACTCTCACTAAAACTAGATACGACGAAGACTAGCAAATATGGAAAATTTTAATTTAGAAAATTACTACTTTAATATGTACTCATAAGAAAAACTTTTTTAGTCCAACGCAAGTTCAATATTACTATTCTGTCGCATTAATAATTCTATTGTACGTAGTAAGGCTACAGTAACCTCTTGGCAGTAATAGTTTATATTTGAAACCAAGAAACGTGAATTTCCATTAAATGTTCCTCGTATAACACAATGTAGCATTGTTTGATTTGAATATATTAGATATCAAAATATAACTACGAAGAGATGTAATAATGGTACGGCAAAAGAAAATAGTTTCCGTTATTAGTGAAGCAAAGGGACACGACCTTTAATTCCATGAATACCGGTTACACAAACAGAGACAAGTTGCCTATTTCTGCTAAATGCTTTGAGTGTCCCTTGTAAACATCAAAATGCTGACAATATTTTTAATTTAAGTAGTAATTTTCAGTAAATAATTCATGCCAATAAAATTTCTATGTTCAAGAAATAATAGCCGACATCAATTTTTGTTAGATTAAATAGAACTCGTTATAACGAATTCTAGATCATCAACGGTACTCCATCGTGCCGTGGTTCTAATTTAAATCGACATTAAATTAAGACAAAATATCAAAATCATTACAATGAAAATGTATCTATATATCACAGAAAATTGCTCGATTTTTATTTACAATTTGATTTGGTTATGAAACGAATACCAAATCAAAACCAAAAGAATAATCAGGCCTGGGTACTCTTAGAAAGTAGTGCTTACCACCGCCTTTGGGCACAAAGCAACACCAAGATGCTCGGGTATCTTGCTGAAGTTAATAAATAAACTTCATGTTACGAACACATTTTGTATACCATACTTATTCTATAACTTAGTTGAATGTTTGAAATAATAACTTCCCACATTTTTTGAAAGTATTACGCAAAGCGTGAAAACTCAAGATTACAACTTCAGTCAGAAATTCTAAAAATGTTTCCAGTTAAAATGAGCGCAAATTCCGAGATAAAACAAAAATCTCACTGTGACACAAAAGGATGTTATTTTTATTCTCGGACTTTGAAAGTATTTTTAATTGTTAAAGAAATTCAGGGTAGGTAGGGGAAAGTATAATACCTATTTTGTATTAAACATTTAATGTGAATCTTGCACTTGTTTAATTTATTTATAATACACTCTTTTGCACAATATAATGTAGTGTAATTATTGTGCAAAAAGAAGCAGTTGCTTGATGGTATTGTCAATGACAAATATTGTAAATTTACCTTTATTTTTGAACTAATTCTATTAACGCAGCTATAAATATTATTGTTGCTTACCGCTTGATAAATTACTGGACTAAAACGTCTGATAAATAAAGAAAATTGTCATAATCGATCTCTTCTAAGTACGATAAAAAGAAATACCAAAAAATGCGAATATTAAGTACGGAACTAATTTAATTTGCCACTCCATGTTTATAAAAGTACATATTAAACGAGAAATGGGAATACCTAAATTACTATTTATGATAAATTAGTCAGCTAGGGCTGATAAAGGCTTTGTCTGCATGTAAAAAGGTTTCGATTGTAAGCGTAACCTTATTCATATCCGATAAATACTCAGATTTTATTAAATCTATTATTACATTTAGAACAAATCCGTTTTCTGTTCACGGTTTTAGCTAAATCAATTGTCTTTTCATCAGTGCGTACCACAATATATAAAAAGAATTAGTATTATGAGTCGTTAAATTTTACGAAGAAAGAGATTTATATCTTAACAGTACAATATCTCCCTGAGTCACGGGTATATTCCGTAACCTTGTTATAACTATATTTAAGTTAGGATAAACCGAGACACACCCTGTCTAGTATAATAGGAAACGTATCGTCTAGGAAATAATATTGGCACTAGTAAAGGTTATATAGCAAGCCATTCACGCAATTTTGGATATCGTTCATTTGTTTCATTTGTTCTTTGAAGACAATTGTAGTCCTTTCCAATACTGTTTGTTATAAAACACGTCGAATTGATAACCTCCTCCTTCGGTTTTTTGAAGTCGGTTAAAATTAAATTAATAAACGTACCTCTCTAGTAATAACATTACTTATTCAAAAACTTATAAATACAATTCTTTAACCCCATTTTATGTTATAATTGGAAGTTAGGTAGATTGGTAGCTTCAACCCTTAGATTCAAATAAATTGATCTGTTGACTTAATGGAATTAAAATGAATAAAAGATGTCATAAAACGCTCTGTTGAATTGAGATTAATCGAACATTGTGTTTTTTTTAATATTCATATAAAAGTATATTTATATATCTACATTTTTATTCCTATGAATATTGATACACGTTTCGATAAAACTGGCTTGCTATTTCATTTTGATAATTTTAATCCTTTCTTCTGACGGTGAAGCCGAATAATGGTATGAACCATACATAACTGAATTATAACCTATTAGCGTATAGTAATTTCTCCATTTTGTTGTATTGATATCGTTTGTTAATATTGTATTTTTAACATGAATAGTTGTTACTTGTCTTAAACACTTCTTCTCATATCTATTTCCGGTTAATAGGACATTAAGAGAGTTACTTAGTAACTAAAAGTTATGATTCTGTAAAGACAACTTTCGCAAATAAGGAGTGTGTGATATGTCTTTAATTTTAAATCGAGCCATGAAAGCAGTGTTCGGGCTACTTTATTGTCAATAACATTTGAGGGGCCGTAAACATACAAAAGAGACCCTGCCCCGCGCGGTGTCGAAATCTTTGCATTTTATCTCATTCCGTTACGTTTACTGTCCCCTGGCCCCGATACTATAATCCCTATATTTTAAATGGCTCATCAAACCCAGGATGTGACTTTGAAAAACATGCGTTTTATGTAAAATTCGTGATTCAATGAAATATTAAATGATATTTAAATTAAAAGAAAGGGTAGGGCACTAGTGCCTTCAGCTGGCGGCTCTCTTCACTGTACGCAATTATCTCTCGCTTGTACTCTGAAGGAACAGCTTGAGGAAACAGCCATGCCTCTACTCGTCAGCGTGTGGCAGGCGCAGAAGTTGATCACGTACTTCATACTTGTCTATTTGAAAAATAAATGTTCTTGAAACAGATAAAGTCCAGACCTATCAGGATGTCTTTTTAATTATAAGAACGCCTACACATTTCGTTGTGTATTTTTTTTCAGTATAACATGAGTTTTTACACTAATTTTAATTGATCATAGTTTCTTTTACGTGTATATTAAAAACTATTCTCTCTACTCCATAATCTCTTAACGGCTTGGAACTAATTGAATAAAGAAATAAAAATATCCATAAGTATAAGCTTAACTGGTTCACAGCAGTATTTTAATTTGACTATACTACAAATCGTATTATTAGCAGCAGAAGTACCAAAACGTGATGCTCAACAAAGGTGTCTAAGTAAGTGTTCCAAGCTCTTTCCGCCTATCTTAATTACAGAGATTCCTTCACTTCAAAACTAATTGGACATAAACCGGCTTTTACACGTAAGGGGAAATAAACCTGATCCAATGATTAACTGTTCATTACAATTGATCTATGCATTAGCGATTTGTTTACGTTATAACTTCGCTTCTGTATTAGTTTATTTCTATTCATAAGATTTCTTTGGTGTCTTAAATAACTGATGAAGCGGAAAGTGCAACTTCTCAACCTGTTTTATTAGATACTAAAAAGCCGTCGTGTTTAAAGTCGTAGTAAATGAAGTGAGTAAGCTCGGAAGGGTCATTCTCATTATTGGTATTTGTCAAGCAATCTGCAGCGCGGTGCCGCCGCAAACACGACAAATTGTCCGCGTGTTTGTACAGCCCCGCAACCCCGCGTCTGATGGAGCGGCTACGACTAATACTTGTTGATACCACCTCGTTATATATACTGCTTATGGGCATTTTAATTGATTTTGCTTACTATCAGTCCTACTGAGAATCGTTATCTGTAGTAGTAGAATAATAATTATATGTCTAAAGAGCGATTAACGACAAAACTTAATGCCGGTAATTTAAAAACTGCCGTGTAAGTTAGATATTTTACTGTCCTTTCTGAGTATCTAAAGTTAACCGTATAGCTTTTATTAACGAATGGTTGAGTATGTTTCCTTAGTTTGATATGTTCAATATTTGTTATCAGGGCGAAAGCCCTGTGCCCGAACGGCGTAGCGGCGAGTTTGAAGAAACCGGCGAGATGCAACCCCCCCGAACCGCCGCCGGCTCACGCTACCACATCCGCTTCCTCTACTTCCGCTAACACGCAGCCCACAACCAACAAAGTAAGTTTAAACTAAGATAAGTAACCGTTTATCTCGCCACCATATGTTGGCGTTATTATTATACTTCTATGTGACTTCTTAAAAAGAATAGAAACTATATTTTACCACACCAGTTGCCTAAGAGCCGCTCAATGGTGGTGTCGCTGACGCCACCACGAGAGCGAGAGACATGGGCGAAGAAGGCAGAGTTCTTGTTAGCTGTGGTAGGATTCGCGGTAGATCTGGGCAATGTCTGGAGGTTTCCCTATATCTGTTACCAAAACGGAGGCGGTACGTACTATTACTATTTGTCATATTGAAGCACTTATATCTCTTGATTATCAACTGCTATAGCAAAGAAACGGCTGCTCGCCTTATCACCTAGAATCATTATATAATCAGCATATCACCTAGAAATAATCTTTTAAAATAGACAAAAACATACGTTGTATGCTTATTGCGAGATTTTCGAATTCATTCAACTCAAAGTCTGAGCTTGAAGCTACGATACGATCTTAAAATTTAGCATTCTCCAGAATCATTTATTCAAACAACCGTTAAACATGACTTATTCAAGAATTTAAAAAAAGCAGTTCTTCCATCTCAATTTTTTTACGTTTAGGCGTTCTTTGATGTGGTAACAATAAAACAAAACAATGCTACGAAGCCATTAAACATTATACAATATTTTTTACACTTGTAATATGTATGATGATTTATCGACACAGGTGCGTTTCTGATTCCTTATTGCGTGATGCTGTTGTTCGGAGGTCTACCTCTCTTCTTTATGGAGCTGGCACTCGGTCAATACCATCGCTGCGGGTGTCTCACACTTTGGAAGAGGATTTGTCCCGCTCTTAAGGGTAATTTTGTATAGAAACTGTAGAAAAGTAATAAACACGAGTTCTGTTTAATGACGGTTCCTGGGGCGTATAACAGATTCTGTTCCGATTTACGGAAGATAAGTCCGTTTTACGCGTTCATTACCTAAATTTAAATATTAAAAAACTTAAAATACGTGATCATCCATCAGCAATTTTCAATCACAAT
Source organism: Pieris macdunnoughi (assembly GCA_905332375.1). Classification (NCBI taxonomy): domain Eukaryota; kingdom Metazoa; phylum Arthropoda; class Insecta; order Lepidoptera; family Pieridae; genus Pieris; species Pieris macdunnoughi. The sequence goes on from CAJOBZ010000043.1 coordinate 697,232, forward strand.
GTTGTTTTGAATATTTCTTTTTGGTGGAAAAATTTGAAAATCGCAACTGATAAATCTGTGACAAGAAAACATCAAAGAATATTTAATGGAAGTAGGTATTTGTATTGTGGCTGACGGTGACCCTTGGGAGGGTTGCGGCCCTGAGCTGAGACATTTTATTGACTGTTGATGAAACACTGCCTCTTAGCAAATAAAGAATCTACTTTCCGTATTTATTTCACTTGGGAAGAGATTTAAAGAAGCAATTAAAAATAAAAGTACCCATTGCATTCTATTTATGCATGTCCGTTAATAATTACACATTGTCCTGTTTTCAAATAAGTGTAAGTAACAATACAAGAAATACATCGTTTTTAACAGTTTTGACCGTTTAGCTGTGTACCGTCAATATCATCTACCTGGCACGTAGCTACCATATTATAGGACGGCGTGTCTGGTATAGAAGGTTCTATCTACTTACTTGTATATTGAGAAAACAATGATACAGAAATTTCATGCCAGAACCAAGAGTAGTAGTGCGGCTGTTTTTTTAAGGTGCAATTTATATAATTCTGACACATGTACCTTTTGTTATCCAGTTCAATTCACCTGTTTGACTAGGCTAGACTAGATGTGGTCTTTTTGTTAATAAAAAGGTTTTATTCTAAAAAAACATAACATATTTTACTCATAGTTAATGATTGATTTTTTTATAGATTACAATCTTTCATTTCGTTTGTCAAGGTCAATTGTATCGTGCCAAACGTACACGTATATTTAAATGAGAACGAAAAATAGGGTTAAATGGATGGGGTGTAAATGTTTTTGAGATAAGAAGAATCAAATGACTCTAGAATCAGAGTTTCTAACGATTTACAAGCTATGTGGTAAATATTTGTAAATGTCTGTGTGTGAAGACACATTATTTGCCCATTATTAATGATTGCCAATAAACAATGGAAATGTCATCGATTTCAACAGGGCAACAGCGGCACCTTATAAATATACAATAGGCAATGCTTTTAGCGAAGATAGATGTTGGCCGGCCACTGCTCAAGAAGTATTAAAATGTATGAATCCGGACTGAATTTAAGAAACTTTTATACAGTTAATCTTAGTCTAAAGAAATCGCAATTCGGACATCTTTAAATACCTGTTTTCTTTTTAAAACATTTAAATAATAATTCAGTTCTATGACTTTATATTAATCTTATTTTAGTCACGTGGATAAGACTCAACCAATATCTATATATACACGTTCGTGAGCAGAGTTGGCTTAGTGGCTGGTCCGTGCGACTCTCGCCTCTGAGGTCGTAGGTTTGAACCCTGTCAATTGAGCTCATAGGTACACCGCTGTGCTCCAATTGACTTTTCTCTCTATGTGCGGATTTAACATTCGCTGTGAAACGTAAACAGTACTATAGAAATATCTTTAGGATAAAAGAATCCTAATTAGATACATAGAATGATATTTTAAAACCTAATGAATGAATGTATAAAAAGTATATTTTTTTTAATGTTACGTTTTCTTATAAGTTTTTTACTTTCGTCCCAATCATAGTACAGACAAACAGACAGACATTACAGAATAAATCGCATTAAAATATTGACTCTATTCGTAGGAAGATCTTAAAGCATTTACCGATTCACGGACGACTCGTCTAAGGCTTTTGCGTCAATATTTGTCATATTCATAGTAAACCGATTGTAAGGAAATAGGAAATTCCATTTAAGCGATGAAAAGTATAGTCGCTAATGCAATCAATAGAATCCTTTTCTAAAAGTTGTTTGTAAATAAAATTTACTGTTACGATTATTTATTCGCAATTGTTTATGTATACTAAAATTCGTTTTATCGTGTATTTGAGTAAGTGCATTGAGCGTATTATTAGGCTAAACAGTGTCGTAATTATGAATACATCAGCTGCATCCATTTCAGTTGGATCTGTAATTAACTTAGTTAAGTGTGATGCTTAAAGATTGCCAACAGGGCTAAAGGCTCTAAAGGTACTATGGGATAGTATGAGGATCGCAAAATATATTCTTTACTGGGAAATAATACAGAGCTATTATTTTTATGAGCAGTCGTTCGTGATCTATTGGCGTTATGCTATAAAAGTCACGCCTTGCGATAATTTGACCAATCAGATACCTCGCAGTTATCTTCCAAGATTTCGCTTAACTTTTATAATCTACCTACAGTTCGGGATATTGTTTCGTTTAAGATTTCGATTTTCTGAATATAAGTGTTCACTCTTTAAAATTGCTGTCCCGTTGTTACTGTTTTTATGAATAAACTTTATCTGACATTTCACAGACAAGTAAGATATTATATAACGTTAAAGCAATAATTTATTTTTATACATACAGGGTGTTATAACCCTCGAGCCGAGCAATAACGATTCACAAGGCGGCAGAGTGAACTCGATTCACAATTTATACGTTATCAATTCAAATAAATCGTGGCATCGGGTGACAGCTAAATCAATTAGAGCTTGCGATATCATTTGATTACCGCCGACAGATGGCACTGATTCGATCAAACATGGCGACTTCCTCACAAGTTTGCGCGCGAAATTGGCGCCCGCGAGACACGATTAATTTGATTTTAAAGTGTTTGGAGATTTATTGAGAGTTGATGAATTGTTTGATTCTTAATTAATTTGGTTACGCTATGGCAATGGTTTAATATAATTTCAACTATATTTACATATAAAATATACATATTTAGTATCGCTTGTCTTGCTTAATGTGTATTTAGCATCTGATATTTATTTCTTTCATAATAATCTATATAGGCGTAGGCTACGCAATCTGCATGATCGACATCTATATGGGTATGTACTACAACACGATCATCGGTTGGGCCGTATATTACCTGATTGCCTCTCTTGCCTCCATCAATTCCGAGCTACCCTGGACTAGCTGCGACAACGAGTGGAACACCCCTCTTTGCACACCCGTCACTTCCCCACTGGCGAACATCAGCTCTAGCACCCCTGCAAAGGAGTTCTTTGAGTGAGACATATCTTATATAGAATTTTATTTTCATCATCATTGACATGCTTACTTATTACTTAATTTAAAGATAGAAACGTAAATAAATAACATTGCTGAATTAGATAATTATTATTTAAATTCATATATCCATTCAGTATTAAACAATTTTTGATAAACGTAACGTTTAACAGACGCAACGTATTGGAGCAACACCGGTCAAATGGTCTGGATGATATGGGTCCTATCAAACCGTCTCTAGCTCTGTGTGTTTTTGGAGTTTTCGTGTTGGTCTACTTCTCACTATGGAAAGGAGTGCGCAGTGCTGGAAAGGTAATCTTGAATCGTTGCCACTTCTTAACATAAATAGAGTTATTAATCAATGAGACAAATTAATTTCACAGGTGGTGTGGGTCACAGCTCTTGCACCATACGTTGTTTTGCTAATTCTGCTCGCAAGAGGTGTTACTCTTCCTGGAGCAACAGAAGGCATTCGCTATTATCTTACTCCTGAGTGGCACAAACTACAAAATTCTAAGGTTGTAACTATTCTACGATAAACGTAAGTATTTGTATAATTTGTATTAATTAAAGTCATTTATTTTCAATAGGTGTGGATAGACGCGGCATCTCAAATCTTCTTCTCTCTGGGTCCTGGATTCGGCACGCTTCTGGCTCTCTCAAGTTACAACAAATTCAATAATAACTGTTATAGGGATGCGATCATCACTTCATCTATCAACTGTCTTACAAGCTTTTTGGCTGGATTCGTCATCTTCTCAGTCTTGGGGTATGTATTCATTTGTAATTTTGGTGATTGTTGTGTAGGTTCTTATTTTAAAAAGTCTTTGTTTTATCTAAATATCGAATCAACTCAAACTTTTTTCAGTATTATAAATCCTGCTATTGTTTCTCAGATATATGGCACATGTTCAGAACAAAAGCATTGAAGAAGTAGGTCTTGAGGGTCCGGGGCTGGTTTTCATCGTCTACCCGGAGGCCATCGCGACCATGACAGGCTCCGTCTTCTGGGCTATAATTTTCTTCCTGATGCTTATCACACTAGGACTGGATAGTACTTTTGGAGGTAGCGAGGTTACTGAATAAAATTTGAAAAGTCTAAATATAAGCTACATTAAAATATAATTTTCAGGTCTAGAGGCAGTAACAACTGCGTTATGCGACGAATACCCACGGGCATTGGGAAGACATCGCGAACTATTTGTGGCCGGTCTACTGGTCTTCATATATATCTGTGCACTGCCCACTACGACATACGTATGTGTAGCTTTTTAAATATTTACTGTGAATGATACAAATCAAACCGAGTATGTTACATACATAAATTGCAAAGGATGGTAAGCATGCATGCAATGCGCAACTTAGAGTTTGTCCTAAAGATTTATATATTATCATGGAAAACTTTTTCTTATCATTGACTCAACCAATGTACCGTAGCCAAATTAATAGCGGTTGGCGTGAATTTATTTCTGAGCGGCTTTATGCTGAGTCAGCATGACGTGTATCATCAAGAATTCTTCTTATTAACAGTAACTTTTCACCTTTAAACCGTTTTATATGAAGAATATTAATAACCATAAAATTTTTATTTATCCATAAAATTCGAAAATAGGAATTGCAATATTATAATTACGTATAGGTATATCTTAAGACGTGGAGCAGATATTTCAGTGACGTCAATTATGCATTTTTATTACAATTACGGCTTGAAACAAAACACGACATGAGGGCAAGACAAGTGAACGAGGAGCTAACGCGTGAATAAACATGGAGGCGTTATCGCGAGTGAATGTATTCGGTTACATTATTCATCGTGCGCCACTCAGCTAGATGACCAACCTTATCACTCGCCTACATTTACTCCACTATTTCAAGATGTTCCCTGTTCAATTGTTTCCGTTTTACTGATTTCATTCGAACGGATTTATGTGACAATTTGAAGAAAAAAACGCTTTTAGGTTTAAGTATCTCTCACAAGTGTGCATTGTTGGCCTAGTGGCTTCAGCGTGCGACTCTCATCCCTGAGGTCGTAGGTTCGATCCTCGGCTGTGCACCAATGGACTTTATTTCTATGTGCTCATTTAACATTCGCTCGAACGGTGAAGGAAAACATCGTGAGGAAACCGGCTTGCCTTAGACGGTAAGTTGACGGTGTCCGTCTCGTCGATCACCTACTTGCCTTTAGATTAACAAATGATCATGAAACAGTTACAGAAATCTGCTCAACCTTAAAAGGTTGTAGCGCCACTGATTTTTTTTTATCTCTCACAAGTCTCAGTAATCACCTTAAATATATTTATGGATACAGGGCGGCGTATACCTGGTGGACTTGCTGAATGTATACGGTCCAGGGCTGGCCATACTCTTCGTGGTATTCGCAGAGGCAGCCGGCGTATGTTGGGTGTATGGCGTGGACCGGTTTGCTGACGACGTCAAATCTATGCTTGGACACAAGCCTGGCTGGTTCTGGCGCGCTTGCTGGGTTTACATAAGGTATCCTAATCTTATTAGAATGAGTATAAAGCATATTGCTTATTCAAATTTTTTATTGCAGATTTTTTTTTCAAATTTCTTTAAAACATTCCTATATATAAAAGACTACTTACGCTAATTCAAGTTCAATAACAAATTGATCAAAGCTGCAAACTTTTTTTCAACTCCTACACTCTACAGCCCGGTGTTCCTGCTGGTGCTGTTCGTGTTCTCGCTATTGTCTCACGCGGAGATGCTGGGAGGGGAGTATGTGTACCCACCCTGGTCCATCTCCGTGGGCTGGGCTCTCACCGGTACAACCGTCTCACTGATACCACTTTACATCGTTTACCTGTTCATAATCACACCCGGCTCTTTCTGTACGGTAAATATACCAGATTAACTAAACGCACTACTCATAATTATTCCAAAGCTTTCTTTATATAAATATAATACTGTGTTTTAGCGTCTCAAAACCATCAAACGTCCGCTAATAACGACCATACCGCCGACGGAGCACGCACTGTGCTCGCTGTGACCGCAGACGCACACAGTCCCAAGCGACCCCCCACTGACCTCACCATCAGAAAACCAACATCTTTACTCTTTACATCCACACACAAAAGCCTGCACCATCGAGTGGCTTGTGTAAATCATACCATTCAAAGTCTCGTTGAAATTTGTCTATGTATAAAATAATCAAAATTAATAGAAAACCTATATCAAATAACATATATTGAATAATTTCAGTAAAACATATAACTTTGTATAACCGTATGTGTGTTCCTACTTTAGCAACTGTACTCTACTGTATAATTAATAATAATTTGATATTGTATGTGTAAAATAAATCGAGCGGGTTACAAATAAGCTTTAAGCAAAAATATTAATATATGATTGTTAGGCTCGTATGCTATTTACGACAACGAAAGATTATATATTCTTAGTTGATAATAGTTGTAATCAAAATATACCTTTCTCACGCATTGTTTAATCTATAGATTAAATTATTTGTACATAGTTAGTCAATAACGCTGTACATTTGAAATTATTGCTGGACAGACTATAATAGAAGATTATTGAAGCTTGTTTATGTTACTGGATTAATAATTTAAAATTATTAATAATATTTATCATTTTATTGTATAAGCATTCTATATAAGTTCATTCTAGGAAAATAATAGATAAGAAGCGTATGTTAGATTTAGATGATTCTTTCTTGATTTGTAGAATAAACAACATATTTAGATTCAATCAAATGTTACCTAATTATTTTTGTATTCTTGGGCAATGAATATAAAAATAAAAAGATAAACATATGTATAGGAATAAAAAGCTCTTTCTGTAGAGGTAGTATTGATCTGAATAATACTTTAGAAAATATAGATGCGGTTCAGAAACTTCTTTGAAGGCAGTTTAGTGTAAATAAAGTATATTCGCTTATAATAAATTATATTATTCGTAATATACATTATTTGAGTAGTGTAACACAATATTTGTAGAGTGTTTAAATGAAATTATATCTAATTATTTGAATTCATTGCTAATCGTATATTTCAATATTATATTTAAATCGTAGAGAACTTTGATGATGTCTAAGTGTTTTTATAATATAATATAAAATCGTTTATATACCCACATTGTTAGTATGTATTGTATTGTGTTATAGAATTTCATGTTGAATTAGGGTTAAATGTAGATGAGTACTTGATATATGCTTATATAACCATTATAATACAAAGTTTATGTTATCACGATATGTGCAAACTGGTTTAATGTAAAAAAAGTACCGTATCGTAAGCCTATTGCTACACGTAGCATTATATACTACGCACTGTACACCGTGCGTAGCAGCCATTACTTTAAGAGTGGAAATACATTCGATTTTCAAAACAAAAACACAAATAAAGCATTACAAGGTGCCATACAACCTTTTTTATCGACTTTAAGTTTTATTCTCTATTATAGCGTTAATTGATACCACGGCAAATACAAGTGTATTGAAACGATTAAGTTACATAGCAAAGATCACAAAACGGTTTAAAGGTACACATATATGTATACAAATATTATTTACTCTCTGTAATGAATATCAGAATTTAGAGAGAAGAATATTAAATCAGTTTGCACTGGACGTATTGAATTACTACTCTGCTGTTAGAATGTGTGCGTGATAGCCAATAATAGTCCAATAAAAACAAATGCACAGAAGTGGCCTGTGTCAGCCATTACAGGTCTTCTGAACACTTGTTAATTATTTTTTGTTTTATTTATTGACTCCCTATTTTTTTCAGTACAGTTTAATAATTGAAGAATAGGTTCTATACGTCTCTGTTTTTTCTAAGGAATAGGTAATCTTCTCGTAGCAATTACGAATAGTATTTAAATAAAAAACATGGGTGTAAGCCTGTTACAATATCTACACCATTTTTATTTATTTATTATGTCTCATATAACGTGTGTTATTATTGTTTTATGAAAATATTGAGACTGTTATGTTATGCAGATAAATATTTTGTATCAATTAACAACTACAAAATAAGTTTTTACTAACGACAGATAGCGTCACGACCAACTAGACGTATTAGTAATCAATGTCTAAAATTGACAATAAATTTTCATAAAACCAAAAATATGGAAAAATTCTCGTGATGTAAGTAATGTATTCATAATAGAGAAGATGCTAAGAACTACGGAGCCAGGCTCTAGGTTCCTCGCGTATGGCGGGAAAAACTGTAAGCTTCAATACACACTGCGTAAGTCCTATTTTTTTTACATTACCACTTGCCCGTATTTAAAAGTATCTGTTTGTGTATCTTCTTCAAGTCCCAGGACTCCAAAAAAATCGCATAATTTTCCGCACCTTTATAATGAATGGAATCGTCATTTCTTGTTAAATATAAAAAATTACTTTACTTTACTACATCATATTACGTCACTAAGTTACTAAATAAAGCTGATTTATAATGGAATATGGATTTACCGTAATATTCTTAATCTAAATTATTTGAATCATGAAAATTCCTACTACATTTCTTTGCGTAAAATGTTTCCTGTAAACTTAATTAAGTTTTTACTAAATATGCCAGCTTGTATAGGTACCGGGTTTCCTAACTAGAAATCAATCCATACTTATGCAAAATTGAAGAAGGTGTGTGATGATACAGAATCTGTCGGAGTCTCAGCTGGAGAGCGTGGCGCGATGGCTGAGCTGCAACGGCGAAGCGTGGGGTATGGGGCCCACTGCCGTGTTCGCCAGCGCTGCCGCTCTCTTTCTTTTCAATGAATTGCAGGCCACCATATTTGTTGCCGGTGACCATGCGCACGTCTCAATGCTCGAAAGAACCCTCGTCGTACGTCACCCTTATTACTAATTTCATTTCAATGTTGCTCGATTTCTGAATTACTTAATATCTTATTTAACACTCTTAATAATACGGCATAAGCACTCACTAGGATCCCAAAAAAAAAAATTAAAAATATTTCAGTTCTCGATGGTCCTGGGAATGCTGGCTCTGATGGTGCATCTGTGGGTCTGTTCGATGCGCTTTTTTCAGTACTACCTTGACACCCTTATTAGAGACGTTAGTATACTTATTTGAACTAGATTGAAGCCGATGTAACTTTTTGAAAATATTAATGTACGATATTTTTAGTTAAGAGCCAAATCTCAACTAACATTGATTCAGCACTGACTCATAAATTCCCATAAAGATACACTCACAGAATAGAATGTGTATAATAAAATATCTATAAACCGTCTTATTATGTATATAATATAATATCTATTACTCAATGTTTATATAGGTACAAGAATGTGTATGAATTAGTTGTTACAATTTTAGAGCACTGAGCCATCATCAAATAAATATAGGTGCAACAAAAGGTTAATTACAATTACATTTCCAAGTTCTGTTATAAAAATAATTGTTGTTCATAACAATTGCCATAAAAGGTTGGCAGATAATACAGAATGAGGTCCTCGTCAGAGCCCAAACATCCTATTGGAGATGACGACGGCGGGGTTTCTGGGAAAGTCGGATCTGGTACCACTGGGTCCCTTGACGCGGTTTCTAAAGCAGCAACAGCCGCAAATCCACATCACAATCTGCTGGTTCCTGTCACTGTGCTACGCTGACTACGTCCGCAAACACTATTGCACGCGCTTCAACATGCCGTACTTGGAGCAGTGGTTGGTAAATGACAAGTAACAACACTTCTCAATCAGAACTTCTCTTCCTAATCAACTAACAATTGCTCGTATACTGTTCAACCAATTGATAACTTCTTTTTAAGTTTACGTTGGCCGACATTGCCCCTTTAGAAGAGAGATCTCCTATATGATGGAATAAGTGTATGATGTAAGGATCTAATCATTTCGATATCACATCTACGTGATATCAGGCTTAGGGCTAGGTTAGTCAGGTTTATTTAAAACTTAAGCTACGAATGTAGCAATCTACTTTTTTATTTTTATTTAAGCGACCATTGAATATATACAATATACATTTACTATGGCGTAGTTATGACCTGATTGCCATAACTTGCAATTTTGTATTAGAGGAGAATAGTAATGATAATATAAATAGGCCGAATAAGTTTTATACATGAGACACTAGTGAAAGTTTAAAAATAAACTTGATAGGTGTAATCATAGACGTACTTATTAAAGGAACTTTCAGGCAAGCCGAATTGCACGCCCGCGCCTCCCGCGGCGTGCATCAAACCATACAGAAAGTGAACAGTTTCGTAGGAGCTGTACACACACGACTGCGCGGCTACACGCAGACGCCAGCTGACGCAGACACACATACGTAACTAGTAACAATGTATAGGAAACCTCCTAACTTTTTGGAATGACACCTAATGACATGAGTCTCAACTTTTTACTGCGCCTACTGTAATAAGGCTCTACCTATTCGTTATTCTCATTATATTAACTTTATCTACGTGAGAAAGATCTTTTAGAGAAATAAAACAAAACTCTTCTAATTATGTTTCCAACACTAAATTGGGGGCGTAAATGATAGTTGTAACGTTGTGACCTAGAGAAGTGGGCTGGGCAGCACCGCGTCGGTGGAGGGCAGCGGAGCAGGAAGCCGCGTGTCGTTTGCGTATAGTGCCCGCGCCGCCAGCGATCCGTCCTTGCGCCAGGCGCTACGCAGGGAACTTAGTGCCCGCCTGGTCAGCTCGGCAAGCGAGACCACGGCGCAGATACTTGACCAACTCAGAGCATATGTTACGGTACTGATCGCGCTCTATACAATAAAAAGTATATTTTGGCACTAATAATTGTCGACAAGTTGCTACCAAATAGCACTTGGAGTGAAATAATTTCATTTGATCTGTATGATTATAAAATAGCGGCTGCAACTAACACGAAAGGCGAGAGAGTAAAAATCTAATAAAACTTCAGAATATATTCGTTTATTAAATAATTTCATATTTTCATTTAGAAAACCAGATGTCCGTGTAGCGATCCATCGCAGTCCTGCAACACTGGTGCTAGCGCTGGAACCGAGGCGACGGGCTCGTTCGCTGGAACCACCCTGGAGAAACGAGCTTTATGATTCCTTCTTTAAATAAATTATAGTAGTAACTTTTATTTTTGTACTAAACCTCTTGCAATTAAATAAATCAGTGGTGCTACCTTTTTCGGTCTGGGCCTCAGATTTCTGTATATTTTTCATGATCATTTGTCAATCCAATAGGCAAGTAGGTAGGATCAGCTTACTGTGCCTGACACGCCGTCGACTTTTTGGGTCTAAGGCAAGCCGGTTTCCTTACGATGTTTTTCTTCACCGTTCGAGCGAGTGTTAAATGCGCACATAGAAAGTCCATTGGTGCACAGCCGGGAATAAAACCTACCACCTCAGGGATGAGAATCGCACGCTGGAAGCCACATTTGGCCTTGTGCCACTGCTCTTGCAATAAATAGTAGATACATATAATCAAATACATTGATTGAGACCGAACGATAAAGAAAATAGTCTCAAGTTTTGTTCTACAGTTAATTATGACTTAAGAACTGGTTCGTCTGGACGAATCACAGCAAATAATCTCGGGATTACATCCTAATTAGTCTATAGTGCAACCAATTAATCTATGCAGCCGAGTCCTAATTTTCCCTTATTATTATAATCACGTGACGGACATGACGCAGTCACAACATATATTTTAATATCAAAACAAAATCTGAAATATTTCAATATGCAATATAATTCCCAGTAACCTAGTTTCCATTCAGAATGATCCATTCCTTAAATTACATAAATCTCCAGTGTGTTCAGGTAAATAACTAGATAGGTATATTTTATATTGTCTTTGGAAGTTTTGGTAACAAAGTCTCCTATAAAGGTATTTTTTACAATTATTACGTAATAGTTGTTGGAATGGGCGCGATGCGGAGACAACGTGCTGTCGGTAGTACCTACAATACTATGGGCAGTGGGATCTGCTGCATTTGCACATCGCATCGTCTCTTCGCTCTTCAAACGATTCATGTTTCGCCGGATCCCACTCTGGGAAATCATTCTACAGGTTTGTATTACAAATTTTAGGCCGCAGCCTTGATGATTTTCTTCTAATTATACCATTACATTACAGCACCTCATCTTCATTTGGATGGTTATATACAGTCTTCATTTTTGGACATTAGTGGTCAAAATTATTAAAATTGTGGTGGAATATTACTACAGTGACGTAAGTAGTTAATTATTGAAAATATGGATGTAATTTTGAGACAAATGATAGCCATTTCTGCTCTTTCACAGGAACAAGTAGAGACTGTAACTCGTGAAGAGCTGGAAGGACGCAAGGTGATGCAACAATGGATTATCTGGCTGTGCGGGGCGACTCCACTAGCGCTATTCTACCACACGAGGCCTAGACCTTCGTCGCCACCACTGATGATATGGTTAACTATTTATGCTGATAGTAATTACTCAATAACTTGTATAAATAAATAAACCTCTTTCGCGAGTACTATATCAGGTGTCTAAAAGTACTTATTCCTACCATGAGATAACATCATCTTTAGCTTTTTAATAGTACAGTACAATGACCGTTATATTTATTTAATTAAATCTGTAGGATAACCACAAGTCCCTGGCAGCGGCGCGAGATGGGTCCTTATGGGTATTATTTACATCGGCCACCCTCCTTGGAGACTCCTGCAAATACGGTTCGGGAACAGGCTATCGCGCTCCGAAAAGCCTACAGCGACTCTAGAACAATCATCAAAGAACCTCCCAGAAAGAGAAGAAACTCTAAATCTGTGTAGGATTGTAAAATAAAGAATGTCTGAATTTGTGAAGTTTCATTGCATAATTTTTGGAAACGAAAAATTTAGCCCTAGACAACTGGTACAAATTCAATGTCAATTTTGTATATGTTTCTGAACGATAATATCGACTAAATATAAGAGCACGACGCAACCTTTTGTAGTGGATTTTTAATACAGTTTATACGGCCAAGTTAATTAAGATATGTCATAAATTGATAGTATCTATGCATTTTCAAGTTTTTAAGTATGGCAATTGTTATTTTATTTTAGAAATTGTTCAATAGATGTCAGGAACCTTTCAATCAAAGCCACAAAAACGCGCTATCATTGTGAATCCAGTAATCTATATAAGACCTGAGTACATAACTTAAGGCATACTAACCTTGCGTAGGGTGTACCGTGATCACGAAGGCGGTTGCCCCGGGCCGGCGCCAACCATTGCACTGCGGTTGGAACAAGCCTGTCTGTGACTATCCTAAGTAGGGTACGTCGTACGCGTAATTTTTGGTAGTTGGGGACTAGCGTACTGCGCAGTTCCTATTAAATTAACTCTGACGACTGATAATAATAGTAATTGAATCCTTTTTATCTATGCATGTGTCGTTCGCCCGATCTGAATCAATACTGATCCATTGACAAAAAGATCTGGTTCGTTCGACCCGTTCAATCGAACGAACTAAAGGATATTTCGAACTGCAAGGTTCCGGTTGAAAAACAACTTCGGTTCAGACTTCAGAACGAACAAAACAAATATAAATTATCGAAATAATTTAATTAATAAATCAATAGCTCTAAACGTATATTGTTATTACTTTAAAAAAGATAAACTTTCGTAATTAATCACATAAAATAGCTTATTAAACTGAAGTAGAAGCAAACTAAAAGAATAAAATAGATTCTAGCTCCAATCTACCTACAATTAAGAATCATATTCGATTGGCTCTGTCGTAAATTTGAAATACCGCATCGTCGCGTCGGCTTGCGCTTGGTTGGTTCGTTCGATACTTCGTTAATCTTTTCTCTCATAGCTCACATTCCCTCGGATCGCTACGGCTCGCCGCGACCTTATGGCTATTGAGCGAACGAATCATTTTCAACGAAGTGTCCCATTCGTTAGCGAGGATTTGAAGATCTGGTTCTTTTGAACCGTTCAATCGCGAACGACACATACATATTTTGATCACATTCACAAGTTATATCAGTCACGTAAAATCTATCAAAACCCATGATGCAACAGTGTTATTGAACATATGCGGACGCTTCTGCCCTATTAATAAAAATTGCAAGAGGTTTTCTATTATACATATCTTTTTAAAATAAAAGCAGGAATAAAATAAAATCTTTATATTGAAATATAACAGGGATTTTAATGTAGTACTAACCAACAGAAACGCGCGAGCCGGCACCGGAGCACTGTGTGGAAAGAAAACACAACATCAGGCATACTTTATTCGAACACAACATTTGCGTGTATCAAAATACAGGTATTTTCAAAACTGAAACAGATTAGTCGTTTCTAAAAACAGGATAAATTAATTACTTCAAACCTTAATTTAATAACATTTATGTATGTTCATGTGTAAAAATGACATCGTCACAGAATAAATAAACAGGGTTGGAAAAGCTCAAATTTTGTATTAGAATATTAATTGATGCATGATTGATTTCCATTGTTATCAATTCTGTGACGGAAGATTAGTTAATAATTTCAGCCAATATATAATATTATAATATTCAATTGCCTATCAAAAACATTAGTCCATTTATACTTTTATCCATTTCTCCATATAAAAATATTAAATCGTGATTTATTCGTAATATACTAACAAAGAGCTATGTGTCTGTCGATTTCTTGAGTGTCTTTAGTTCGAAGCTCTGCAGCGGGTTGTTGCGTCGCGCCTGAAATATTACATGTTATGTTAATATTATTAATTGCGTAGCCAGTTGATATTAATAAAATTAATGTATATATTTTTTCAATAATCTTAACTGTCAGATGTACATAATAACAATAATAAAAGATAAATAAAAAAAACTAATATAAATTTAAAACCTTTTGTCCCTGTGGCAATTTTAGAATTTATATTGGGACCATTAATATTTAAACAGTGGTAGACTGTGTAGGTAACGTCTTAATGAGGTTTAATAACAATTTAATTAATTCTTCTCTAAAAATATTATTAAGTATATAGTTAATCAGGGTCCTTAATTTATTATGAATATCTAATCTTTCCAATCTCAATTCTTATCTATCTCTTTCCAAATAAAAATAATTAAACACCCTGAAGTTAGCTATAGTTTTTTGTAGGGCGCGCACAAATTTAGTCAAATTTTAGTTTTTCCACTGTTAGGTCTGTTCACAATTGGGAAAAAAAAAAAAAAAAAAAAAAAAAAAAAAAAAAAAAAAGAAAAAAAAAAGGGCGAAATAAAAAACCCCCGGCCCAAAAAAAAAAAAGGGGGGTTTGGGGGGGAAAGGGGCCCCCCGAAGGGGGGGAAAACCCAAAAAAGGGTTTTTCCCCAAAAAAAAGAAAAAAAGGGAAATTTGGGACATAGGGGGAACTTTTCCGGACATGGGGAAACAGACCCTTAATGTCGTTTTTCTACAAACGTAGAATAAAATTGTTGAAAAGATTTATATCTTGTTACCAAAAAGTAAAACGCAACAATACCGTTTTATATAAACTTCATTAATTACTTAATGACTTGGCATAAGTTTGAGATTTTGACCACACATCTTTATGCTTGCCACCGAACAAACTGTTTCATACCAATGTTTTATATTCAATAGTTCAAAAATTTTTCAATAAACAAACAATTCATGACTTGAAATTTCCACTTTTACGAATGTAAATTTTATTACTTCACCTGGTACTTATGCCGTTTAGCGCTGCCATAACTGTGTTGGGTCTTTCTTTTAGCTGCTTGTGGGGGCGCCGGGCAGTCTGCGCTGGCTTCGGGTTCAGACGGTCGAAGTGCTCCGGGAACTAAATATTCTGGGACATGGGCCAATTGTTCTTGAACTCTGACCGTGTGTAGGGCCTTGTCTCGTTTAATCGCCGCCAGCTCAGCCGGGTTTTCCTCGAAGAATCCCTGTAAATGGCATAATATAACCTACCTGCTCATACAAAGTCGACTGAATGTTAGAATTTGTCTGAACTCAGGGAGAAGATTAGTCATTCATCAAAGAGATATGTGCTTTTTTGTCATCATTGGATTAATTTTATTGATTTCAGTGAGTCAAATATTTCTAATCAAACGACTTTAAAATATTAGCTTCAATGTGTTTAATCCAGATTCGTAGTAATTTTATAGTACACATTATATTTTCGTACATTGTCATTTTACATCGTCAATTACAATTACATTGTATAATATGTTTATTGTTTACTATGTACAAGTTTACTAGAATAGAACATACGCACAATGTTAATACTCGGAACAAACGCAGGCTGCAATTTCCCCATACTAGACTATCTAAAGTTAGTAATTCATTTTTTGGGAAAAGGGATACTCTTTTTTAATAAAATCCCAGAGGCTCTTTTATCTCTGCCTTTTAACAAATTTAAGAAATGTATTAAAGAAAAGCTGTGTAAAAAGCCTTACTATAAAGTTAACGATTATCTAGTTGATAAAAGGGCCTGGGACTAGTGCTAGACAGGCTACTTCTAATTAATTTGCGATATTTGTTTTAAAATAAGTGTTTTTTGATGATTTGCTATTTTAAAAGAGTACCGAGAGTTTTTTACGCCGGATTTTTCTCTCGGCCTACACCCTCTGTCTTCTTTGCCGAAGAGTAGGGATGCCTACGAATTCAAATTTAATGACGTGGAATAAGTGATACCTGTATCTTATGTTCCATAATAAACAATTTTATTTTATTTTAATTCTTCAATACAAAGTACAAACTATTTAGGTGTGTTGCGATATCGCTTTTATTATTCGAGAAACGCAGAGACGCATCGTGAATATCATTAATTACAATAATTTTGAGCAGTGGATTAGTTCATAATTACGTAATTTTACATTAATAAGTACAATTTGATAACGAACGCGATTCCCGTAAAATGTAACAACTCACCTTTAACTTGTTGCAGTTCAGCAGTTCCCGCTTTATCTCTTGTAGTCGTGCTTCCCTCACGGCGATGCGAGTGACGGCTCGCCATGCATCCCTCGACCGGTAACGAAATCCCTCCACTTCTTCTAACGCAAATGAGTACTTTCTGCAACATCGTGTATTTCCTTTTAAAATTTTACCTTTGAAATCATAGATTTTGTAGGCCATACAAAAACACCAAAAATCACAGCTAAAAATGATTACAAAAGATAATAGCTAAACAAAAATCCAAATTTATAATATTTGCTTGTGTTTGTATTGAAAGTCCTCCTAAACGGCTGGAACAACTGATGTAATTTTTTGTGCGTGTTAAAGTGAATTCGAGAATGTTTTAGATTTAAAATTAAATTATTATTTTTCATCAAAACTGTCCAGATTGTTACAACTTATTTTTAAAAAAAAATTGTATTTAAAACGTGTACAGGACAACGCTGTCGGGTCTGCTAGCATCTATACATATATTCTGCTAGACCAAGTCATCTAAACATGGGCATTTCATCTAATAATAAAAATGTCCTGATGTAACGCAAGTTGTGACTAGACTATAAAAATTGTTGTTTCGAACAGTGGTAGCAATTAATGCAAAATAGCATGACAAAAATTTTAGGCTTATATCTCAAGAACAAATATAAGAATAAAGAATATAGCAAATAAAGTAAACTTACTGCAACACTTCCTGATTGTTGAACCCTTTGGACAAGTGAGCCTCCACCTCTTCTAGTAAAGGTTTCTCTCTTATTGATACAAATGATAGCACTGATCCCTAAACAAAAATTATATTAATAAAAAAATTGAATAAATTATTTATAATAAAATGATAAAATCCACACAACGCATTTGTTAGTACATGAGGCTTTCTTAATTTTGTAATTTAATGATTGTTGTCTCTTGTCTCACAGTGTAAGTACAACTAGACAGAAAGAGATGAAGGCTCTACCTCTCTAACATAAGGCAACACTAGATCTTATTGAGGCCCTAGTGGTAAGAGGTGGGATTCTCAACCTGGGCTAGTTAGTTCAAAGCCTATAGTAAAATAATGGATATAAATGGTAAATAATATACCTGATTGTGTCCGCGTGCCGTCCGTCCTGCTCGGTGTACATACGATGTGACATCCAGCGGGAAATCAAAATTGATGACGTTGGCTACGTGTTGGAAATCAATACCGCGAGATACTCCGGACTCCTTGTCTTTTTTACGTTTAGATTTTTGCTGGAATAATAAAAATCTTTAATGAATACTAAAACCAGACAGCTGAAAACAGGTTCTTGTTTCATGGCCATTCATAAATTATTCATATCATAATAGTTATTCTTTTGTCCAATGTATTTAATTTGATTGAATAACAGATATCATGTTTGTATAAAGTTAGTTTTTTAAAATATAGAATGTTGAATAATGTATTAAGGGAGCGTTCAATTATTACGTCACGCAAGTTTTGAGGTTATTGACCCCATGCTGGGGTAAAGGCGGCGTTTTTCTGTACCCAATAGTAAAACGTTTCGTGACCACCCAGTGATCTTTATATACCTAAAAGTTACCATTATGTGCTATACAGAACCGGAAAATCGAAAATAATATTAACAATAAGGCGTAATTCAATCCCCGCATCGTTACGTTTTAAAAAAGGACCCCCCTCTCCCAAAATACGTTACGTAATACTTGAACGCTTCCTTAAATTAGAAAAAATTTCTTCTCATTGAACAACAGCCCTTATTTCAGACCGGCTGAATGAAACTGAAACAGATACTTAAAGAGGCAAAATAAAAAGTGTGTCAAACAAAAACCCAAGATGCGCAGTCTCGAATAAAAGTCCGAAAAACACGAAAGTCCCAAATTTCTGTCTCTTTCTATAAAAGTTGGACAAGCATATATTATTGCAAAATCAACCTTACACGAATTTTTAAAGTTGTTATTAAAACGCAGTGTACTTAAAGCAATAAAATTTTACGACGGGGAGGGTGGTCGGTAGAGCCGTAAGGTGGGGGGGGAAGGGTTTTGAGTGGAGTGGAAAAGGGTCGAACAGCTTTTTATTTAACTATTTAACAAATTTTAAATTTTCGTTTTCGCTTTTACAGCGTGGTGGCCACGGTGACAGACAATTTATTTATTTGTTAATTATAACATAATCAGTAAAAGTTTCTTTAAATTAAAAAAATATTGGACTCTTGACCAATGTATTTAATTTGCATTGAAATACATAAATTTATTTATAAAAAAAAACACAAATAAATAACATCGACTCCATTGTATAACAGGTCATTCTTATAATGCGACAAAATAAAAAGAATGTTGCTAAATGAACGAGCAGCCATTGAAGCTGGCCCGTATAGAATTTCTTCGTTGAATTGAAGTTTTTAGAAAAAATAAATAAAAATCACACATTGCTTGTTATAATCAGTCATAAAAACAACAAAAACTAATCAATAAAGTTTTTAATTACCGAAAAAGTCTCTTTTTGCCTTCTTGACGTTAATTTTACAATTTCTACAGAACACTTTGGCATTTTTAACAACTGCTCCAAGACGCGAGCGACAGATACTTGAAAGAGCGCACAATTTTTAAAAGTGCGAACGTTTTTTTAGACGTTGAGTGTGCATCTTGGGTTTTTTGTATATCAATGGTGTCAAGGGATAAAATCAATTGTATTAACCTTATTCTTCTTGCCAATTTCTTCTCCTTTAAGTAATCCTCCATCGGGTTTTTCTAAAGCTTTTTCATCTGAGGCCACAATAATTTGATAGCGACCTCGGTTAAACTGGTCCACAGACAGACATCGTATGGCAGCTGGCAGTTCAGAGTTCAAAACACAAGAGCCAATTTTAAACTGTTCCAAATATAATTTTAATCTGAAAGAAAAGGTAGTTATATCATTTCACAATGTGAATGCAGTTTTTAAATGTGTAATACTACTTAAAAGTTCAAACAATTTGTATGACAATACTTGGCGATTAAAAAGAGTGGCGGAAAGTTTCTTGCCAGTTCTTCTTACCCGCTCTACGCGCTTGACTTGCGAACTGGTAGTAAATGTAAATTTACAATTAATTTAACTTCTTTCTGACAATTCATAAGTGTACTTGTTTATCTACATGAATAAAGATATTTTGAGTTTTGAGTTTTTGAAAAGAGAAATGATATAATTATTAAGTCTAGAAAATGGTTACTTAATTAACACTCACTTATAACATCTGTCCACAGTTCTTACAAAGATAATGCTTTTGCCTCTTATTAAATTAAGTTTCAGCAAGGCATATAATATTGCCGCTTTATCATCTTCCTCCGCGAACAGGTGGTAGTGTTGTAGTTGGGAGGATGGTGCCAATTCAGGTTCCTCCAATTTCAATGTCACTGGGTTCCTAAGAACTATCTTTTTAAGGTTGATTACATCATCTGATAGTGTAGCTGAAGCTAACACAGCTTGGTAAATCTTTGGCAAATACCTGTAAAATTATTAAAGGGTTATTATAATACTGCGCTAATTTAAATTTGGATATGGAAAATAATTTAATAGCAAATTACCCCAAGAGCTCTTTCACCTCATCTTCGTAGCCAAATGAAAATACAAGGTCAGCCTCATCTACAATTAGCATTGCTAAATCATCTTTGAGTTTCATGTTTCCAGCTTTAAGATGTGCTAATGCTCTTGCCGGTGTAGCTACCACAATGTCTGGTTTATCTAACAGAAGAGACTTTTGGATTTGGGTGTTTGTGTTGGAAGATATATCTATACATCTGACTTCTCTTGAACATTTTAGTGTTAGCTCTGATACAACTGAAGCTATCTAAAATGATGAATACACACATAATTTTTTTTTTTAGTAAGTGGACTATTATCAAATTCCATGTTTTTGATTTAAATCTCATAAGTTGTGCTAAGTATTGACTCTGAATCTTACCCAAAGCACTTTTACTTAGAGCAATAGAATTATTAAAATGAACTAACCTGGCCACATAATTCTTTACTGGGAGACAAAATAAGACTCGTTATGCATTGATGTAAACTTGTGTTTTTTAAGTTTAGTATCTTTTGTATTACAGGAATAGTAAAAGCTGCAGTTTTTCCTGATCCTGTCCTGGCTCTCATAAGAACATCCTTTCCTTCCAATAGCAGAGGTATTGCAGTTTCCTGAATTAATGTTGGAGTTGACCACCCAAGCTGTGATATTGCCTAGAAAACACTAAACTTTGTTGCATTGTTTTACATACAGCAAGAAAATTGTATACAAGGGTAGACAAAAGACAAAACAATTTAAATTATTGAATGCAAAATTTTCACTAGTTCATATTAATTTATAACAGTATTACACAGTACAGTTATATACATGCGTTTACACAACACAAATTGAATTTTGCATTTTATAGATTCCAATTTTGAATTTAGTGCAATTTATTAAGTTAATGCCTTGTCTGATATTATAATGCCTTTATTTACCAAAATACTGATACTAGAAATGAGAGTCCACGTTGGATTTTTGTACCATGGTAAACATGTTATTCTACCATTATAAATTAAGTTTATTAAGTTTAAGTACAATTAATGATACTAGTATTCATATTAATTTCGTAAAAAAGATGTTGGTAGCTGATAACAGCTGGCACATTACTTGCAACCTTTTTGCTATAATCATATAATTCTATGTTGTCTATATGTATATTCAAATTAATTTGCTTGACATTGTCATATTCTAATAATGTTTAAATGAATGTAATAAAGTGATTCTAACAAATTGGTAACAGAGCGTAATTTTTGTTACTTTGATGAAGTCCATGTTGATACAGGGAATATGGCAATAACTGAAGTCTTGTGCTTTCTCAATGTCTCAATCCATTTGTTATATATTATATACTTTCTCAGTGTCAACCATATGCTATGTATTGGACCTGCATCTTTCGTCTTTTTAATCACATTGGTCTCTACCTCTCTGACCTTCTGCCAGAGAGATATACATTTTGACAAGGAAAATAATACTCAGAATATAGTTTCCTGCTGTTATTAAGCGAGAAGGCCTGCTTTAGCTCTCACTGTGTAGATTGCACTACCTACCTACTATTAATCAACCAAAGTTACATGTAAATTATCAAGGAGAGAAAAGATAATTTCTTGAGGTCAAGCTTGGTGTTGGCCTATTAGCATCCTTAATTGGCAGCAGTGTATCGGAGTCAATGATGCTGTTAAATTTTTTGGTTTTCCTCCTTTTGAAGTGGAAGGCTGTGACATATTCATTCAATATATGTATTTTTAATTTGATTTCCTAAATACTGCTTCTGTACAATGATCAGTTTTTACTAAATAACAACAAAAATGTTGATTTTTAAAACACCTTATATGTGCGAGACTTAGCAACAAATCTGCTCTCAGTTGGAATCTCAACAAATAAAGGCAGTGATAATGTAACAAGGTAACATTCAAAAATGACAAAGCTTACTTACAAAAAGTGTAAAAAGTTCATTAATGGTTGGATATAGGAGAGATGGACAGAGTACTACATAGGCAGAAATGAAACACTTGGGAAGAGTGAAACAACTGCTTGGTATGGACTACATAAGACAAATCAAATTATACCTAAAGACTTTCTTACAAGACAACTTAAAGAAGTTTAATGTGAAGCTAAAATATCATCTGCACCCCTTGATGTGACAGAAAATTATAAGAAAAGTTAGCTTCCCTATGAAAAATAATTAATAATTGGAACAATAGCCACAAGATCAGACAATGTTTGCCATAAGTCATTTGTCGTAAATTGGTGACTGTTACGGAGAACAGTATCTCAAAAGCGCAACAAGTACATAAAAGAAACAAAGAGTTAAGTTAACTTTCAAAAAGATTAAAGATTACTTAAATGTGATGGCAGGTGCAGACTGGAGTAACTAGACAGGAAAAATGATAATTGATAACCTAAGTGATAACCAAGCAGCATTTAAGCTAAGTCAAAATTATATGGTAGGTCAAAATCAAAACATATCGACTTAAAACTTTATAACACCCGGAATTTGATTCAAGGTGTAATAGACGTAAAGTACCTATGCACTGAAAATATGGACCATATATTCTGACAAAGCAGCTGCATAGCCGACAGCTGGAGAAACTAAGAACAAGCATGGGAATTTGCTAAGCGGCGCTACATTCGTCAAGAGGAACTCATAACACACGTTGTGGCGTTTTGCCCATATGTATATAAAAAATAAATGTGCTTGACATTGTCATATTCGAAATAAAAAGATTCTTTCGAGTCGTTTAATTCATTTTACCTAATAAAAAGGGTATGTATTTATCATAACGCTGAGCGTACCTTAAGTAAACGATCATCTAATTCCATTTCATGAAACATAACCTTGTTTTCGCCTGCCATATTTATTTTATGTTCACTACTACGCTTGTAAAAAAATTTATAGTTAGCAACATAAATTCAAATACACTAATCTGATTACTAAGCAGTAAAAGTTATAACTGTTATAATTCGGAAGTTAAATATATTTTTAAAGCATTACTATTTACTATGTTTACTACTTTTGCGTTTTAACTTTCAAGGACAGCCGTGAGTTGTGAGCCGAAAGATATTTAATATAGATTATAATTTATAGGTAATAGATTTATATAGATCACAGATTGTACATAAATAATGTAAGGATTGTCTGTAGTCATCACAAACTAGAAAGATTTGGCAATTATCTGCATTGCTATCTGTGGTGTACATTATTTAAAACTAGTGAAATACGAATATAGAAGTTCTTATTGCACGAAAGCCCTTAATTTGCTTCTCAACTCAGTTACATGTACAAAAGTTATTAGTTATCGTCTGGGAGACCCCATTTTCGGCTTACGTATAGACCTCGTACAAAGATTTCTAATATCTGGTGAACTGCTATTCCCTAACCGATAACGATATAGTATCCAAAAATTTATTTGGAAGATTTTATGATTTCTTGTAAGGTTAACCTTTAGCAATTTGAAGGACTAAAATATATAAGAGAATTATCTCTGTGGTAGGCTGCTTTTTTGTTATAGCAACCCAAAATCCAAATGACTTTTCAAGATTCAAGTTGTTTCTGGATTCGCCAGTCATAAAATTCAATGTAATTTATTATTTTTTAACCGTGAATCATTAATCATATTGAATTTGTCTTAGTTTAACTTACAATTCTGAAAATAATGTGTTATGTTAATCATAATTGTGAATTCATTGCTTTTGAATTATATACACTACAACTATGTCTGACCGCGAATGCGTTTTGAGCCGCAGTTCATTGCCTTATGTAAAACTGGAAATGGTGTTTCTTCCGTGAGTGACCGAATTATAAAGTGACCTATGTGTAATACTAATGATTTTTTGTGAAATTCAGTGAATAGTGTGCACACATAATGTCTAACTCCACGGTGCAAGTATTAATGAAGAAGGGCAAAAGAGGGGCAGCTGCATATATCCATGCGGATTGCGCTAGCGGTTTGCCTCAACATTTAGGCCCTTTGCTGGACGTGCTTCTTAATCCCAGCAAGGCGATCGATGAATGGGAAACCATTGATTGGTGCAGGTGGCTATTAGCTGGTGGCAGGACGCCAGACGAATTTTCTGCAGTTGGTAAGTTAACAAGATACTTATTAATGACTCAAAACTTAGGTATACAAATATTCTAAGTTCATAAATATACCAATTAAAACTGCCTTATGTGATTTTAATTTGTCTGTTTCTAAAATTATTTTGATATTGACTTGCTGTGAATATTTTGTTCAACCTCAATTGATACCATATTGAAATAAATAAATATATGAATGCTATGAGTGTTATATACTTGTGTGTGTAGTTTTCACCTATATATTAATTTTAGGTACTAGTAAGTGAAGGATTATATCTTATTGATTTTACTTAATGATATTTTATTGAATGCTATATTTTCTTTATAATAATTTAAAAATAATATTATGACTGAATTTTTAATTTCTCTGATTAATGGACAAAGAGTTACTTTTCTAACACAAATAATTGTCTGTATACTAAGTAACTAAATTTTTGAATAATTTAGAGATAATTATAGGTTTCATGGAAGTAAAACAAATGTTAGAGTAGGATAGCTACTTTAGTTTTTCTCAAACATAAAGTAGGACAATAAAGGTGGACATTATGATTTTGGTTTTTAAAATAACTTCTTATGCTTTTGCCCCACTGTGGTTCATGTATGTCAATTCTTTAAATTTTCATAAAAATATATTAAATGGAACTAAAGAAAGAAACTTGTTCTAATTTTAATTCTGGCAAAACCATTTAATGAACGGAAATAATCCACCCTAGATATACTAAAAACTATTGTATATTTATATTTTCTTAACTTTGGTTAGGTGAATAATGCATAGTAAAATAAAGCATTATTAATTTTTCATAATGATTTCTTGTGTCTTGCTGATCAATTCAAGAAGCATAGCAACAATGACTTACTTGACTTAGGGCCCTATGTCCCCCAGATGGGGCAGAAGGCATCCAGAATAGTAAACCAGCCTTATTGGTCCTGGGCAGCTCTCTTACAGCAACAAGAACAAAACAAAAATGTTTTTGTTTTTTAGGAATCAAACCCAGGAACTCTGATATATTAGCTGTATATACTCAGCTGCATGGGTGGTTTCTCATCTCATCCCTAATTTTATTTATTTGAGAATTATAAGTTAATAAGTAAGTGCCTTCATTGGCTACTTCTGAACTTCATGCCATCAATTTTAAAACAACCAAATATGTATCTTTAATAGGTTAGGGTAGAGTTGTTGTTAAAACAGTAAAATTTTTGTAACTACAAATAATTTTTTTTAAGCAGGACAAAGCAATTGTTGTTGTCGCTATTAACAGAGACATTTTATTTATTGCCACCATTGTATTTCATGGTTGGAAAATTTTGGTATTAAAGAATTAGTTTTCATAAATACTATATTATTAATATGGGGACAATGTAACAATGGGAGATAGATAGAAAAAAAAATAATGCTGAGTTGGGGCATAACTAGGGAATGCAGACAGAGTGTCTGTAGTATCAGCGTTGAATATATGCCACCACAGCGTTGTTAAATTTGAAAATCCCTGTAATTTTAAAGATGACTCGCAAAAGTTCAAAGGCGACGAAACTTTCCATTTGCCTAGAAAATATATCTATTATCTAATACGAAAAACAAAAAAAATATCAAATGATTATATCGTCAGATTAAAACCCTTTTAAACACCTCCTGCTGTTAATGAGATTACCATTAATAAGATACATAAGAGTCAGTCATAAAAAAAGAGATGAATCTATATGAGTATGGGGTAGCTCTTTACACTTTGCTTATAATAAGCTCACTCACGCTGGTGCCAACCAGTGTTGAGTCTGAGTGGGCATTTTCAGCAACTAACATAAGATGTTGCTTATCAAACAGCACTCTTGATACTCTTAGCTTCTTAAGAAGTTATTCCAAAATCACTTCTAATTATCTGAAATTCGAGATCTCGAATTAACGATCTTGATTCGAGATTGCATTCCCTAGGCATATCCCATTACTTTAAAGCTGATAGTCACATACAACTACAAGGCTTACACTGCTTTTAATGAAAATCTAATAAATACTTATTAGATTTTCATTTCAGAATAGTGACGGTCAAAAAGAAACATATGCTTGCCTTCTTAAAATCAGGACATATCAGATTTATAATTCATTTGCCGTTTATGCTGAGACAATGTCGCACACCAGATGTACACTGACCTTGTCGTCCTCTGTTACGTGAATCATTCACCAAAAAAATAAAAAATGCATTATTTTTGATTTGAGCATTATCAGCAGATATATAGTGAATAAACATTGATGTATCTAATGCAGATGAAGAGTGCAAATTTTAAATCAACGATGTGGTCGCATCATTTTCCTCAGGTTACTTGAGAGCTAAATCATATACATTCAGCCGTTATAATTTTCATCAAACAATATATTTTTATCAGTTGTATGCACTTGATATGACCACTTATTAGGTCCTAAGAGATCGGTGCCGTGACGTGTTGCGTGTTTTTTGCCACCTGTCTCTGGCTTAGTGCTTCGTCAATGTCATCGCCCTAGGTGCGCTTGACCCAAATGTCACAGGTTGTCTTATATTGCGGGTGTGCCTGTTTTAGGTTTATATATCATCAATATATAATATAGGTAAAAATATATAATCATAGTGTTTTATTTACCCCAGCTTTGTATTCCGCTTATGAAAATATTAGACTATTGTAATTATTTAGTATTTATTACCTTGTTTACTATAAGGTTCACATAATTCGGCATGGAATCTAGAAAGCTTGTATAGCTGTTACATTATGTCATGTAAACTTGTAATTAAAGTTTACTAAGAACAGTAGATAAATGTGCGTTTGTCGTTAAAAATTTACGCACGTTATTTATTACCGGAAAGTACCTATATAGGATCTTACTTCTTAGACATAATATTAATGTGCACATTTCCATGGTTAATCTGTTCGGTTAAAACGTGACGGTCCACTGCACACTGGCTTGAACTGAGCCGAGAAATCCATACAATACACAAAGATATAAGAAAGGCCCTTCTCAATACTATACATATGCCCTACACGATACTTAACTAAAATTTTAATAAATATAATAACCAATTTTAAGCAAAAAAGTGATTTTTATAATGCTCGATAATAACTTTCAAAGGAAACAAAACAAAATAACAAACAACAACAAAATAAGACCTTCTAAACGGAATCAAAATTATTTTAAAAAATCGTAGATTTATAGATAAATACAATTTTTAATGGACTTCTATATAGAAGATATCTGTGTCCTCAGCATTTTGGTAACCGGCTGGGATCGGTCTGAAAGCCGGGCGTACGTTGACTTGCGCAGTTTTCCATCGTGCGTTGACCCTCACCAGCTGATGGCCACGTGCCTCCCTCCCCTGTGCAATGCAACCCGTTCCAAGAATACACATCATTTTCCCCGCTTCTCTATAATTGACTGTTTCTTAATCGTAAATAATTAATTCAACGCGTACTGCTTTTGTAAATAATTTTTACTGCATCGCAAGAAAGTACGATTACTGCATTATTACGTTTTATTTCACGGGTTAACTGACTCAAGCTGAAATAATTACAGTGAGCTGTGTACGTAATGGCATAGACCTGGTGATTATTAGAATGTAGACTAAAGACAGATCAAGGCGTGTAATATTTAAAAACAAAGAAACCTTAGTTTTCAATCTTATAACTAGTATATTGTTATCTTGTTCTTTTTAATAAGTGGTATTTTGTATATACCGAATTAAACTAACTTAAACTATATTCTGGTAAATACACTAAACCCTACTCTAACTTCATTACTGCTACATAAGACCTTCTGCTATTGAAGGCTTTATGCCACATTATATTATCGTATGTATTTATACTTTTAGGATCATTGATTTCACTGCTAGCAATTATTATTACGTGAGTCATGCTAACGTTGTCTACCCTACTTGGTTTTCCCCATTGTTAATTTCTTCTTCACCAACCCGTTTGAAATAGACAAATCATTGCGCGAATACTTTTAAGAATGACATTGCTAAACACGATGTTAAGTGTGTAGTTATTTAAAATTGTTGAAATTTCTATTTTAATGCATATTCTGAATATTTAAACCAATAATAAAAACTTGTAATAGTTTAACTGTTTTCGAAAAACCTTTTCCAATAAGCTCTTAATAGTTGAAATCGAATCAGATAGATTGGCAATGTGCCCGATGTATCCTCGAAACACAATAAGGCAGATAGCGATAGTTTAAAGCCGGGGATAGAGGTGTCACTGCGCACGGGGCATTGCACGAGCGATGTTTGCGACGACTGCGCACGCTACCTATAATTAATTGCGCTCAACTTACTCATTAATAACTCCTCCGTTTACTGTTGCATAATAGAATATAAGTTTGAACATCGTGAAATTCGATATTCGAATTTGAAGATTCGAATATTGGTTTTTGAAGCTAATTCGAAAATTCTTATTTGATCTATGCACCTATAGATTATTTATTAATACATATATAATTTATGCCAAGTAAAGGTACAACCCTAAATCATACCTTGGTATGCGCTGCATTAAAATAATCGTCTTTTTAGTTATTTTATACGAACAAAGTATAATGCTGTGAAAACCAGAGAAACAAATGTAATTTTAACTAGGTAATAATAATAAACTAGTGTTACAGATTTTAATATCTTCACGATTTTTTTTTCATTTGCCAATACATTGCTGACTAAATAATAAAATTTTCGTAATTTATAAACATAGTCACTTACTCGTGATTTTACCTTATAATAAATCGCAACCGAGTCTTTGAAGGATGTCATAAACAACTATAACTGTTATCAATAAAACAGCGTATTTTAATTTATGTATAAGGTCAATATTATAAAGTTTATGTATATTACAGTGCGTAGTTACGACAAGCATGACAAATGCGGACTGGTGTGGATTCCCCGGGTGGTGGCGTACCGGTGCCGAACGTGCGGTATCTCGCCGTGCATGTCCATTTGCCGAGAGTGCTTCCATCGCGGAGATCACTCTACACACGACTTCAACATGTTCCTTTCCCAGGCTGGTGGCGCTTGCGACTGCGGAGACAATTCTGTTATGAAGGAGGACGGGTCAGTATCTATATAGTTCCATAACGACAGAGATGAAAGATTAAATTTCTACGTCTATGTCACTGATCATTTAAAGGCAAATAGGCAATCCTACTGTACATTTGTGTCTTTCAACCCGAACCAATTACAGTCAAAACCGTTTACGACCACGTCGTTTAGAACAACAACGGTTATATTGACCAAAATCAAAGGTCCCGGCTGAATTCTATTGTATTAGGTTCTTAATAACAACGTCATCGGCTGTTACGACTATCGGTTTTTACGACCAAATATGAGTAGTCCCTTCGATGTCGTTATAATAGATTTTGACTGTATTGTTTTCTCAGAAAATGAACCACGTATTTACTTTTACTAGTTACTGGGATATATTATACAGAAGGGAATAATAAAGGAAATAACACCTAATGTAATTATACATTGTAACAGAGTACTCAACACGAGGTGAGTCATACATAAAGCTCTCGGATCTTCTGAGCTCTTAAATCGGCATTTTACATGTACCTACTCCGTAATATTTATACATCGTCACTACCTTAAAGTATGTAATAGTTTGCTATGTTGTCGAATTGTTGTAGATAAGATGACTTTTCATTAAAAGCCGACTAATTGTGTTTGTAGTGGATATAGTGTAGCTTTAACCCTCGGTGGTGGATACTATGTTTCACTGAATGTGGCGTGGGTAGATCAAGCCCTGAGGTAATCGTGGCCTACGCGAGTCCGTCTAGGGACATCGTGGTCACTGCAAAAATAACTTGTACCATAATATTACGTCACGCAAATGATGTCATAGGCTTATAGCTAGCGGACCGGACAGTCGTTGTAACACACGTTTTAAATACAATAAAAATTTCGATTAAAAAATTATCTTATTGCAAAACAAACAATTCTCGAATCCACTTCAAAACACACAAAAAATAAATCCTGGATAAAATATATTTACCATTTCATAAGAATTTTAAATAATAATTAGTGGACCCCACAGACGATTCAGTTGTCGAGAGTGCCTTCTCGGTGAAATTCCCAACCTACATCATAATAAATTTCATAATCGTCCAGTGTTGGGTTCTACACACAAAAAAAAAAAAAAATTAATCTCTTTCTATGCAATTTATCTTGTAATATGTTAAGGTTATTACTATAATTAAATATAAAATTTAATTGTTAGTTATCTTCAGCAGGTTATAGATAGCAATGCGCTTGATCTGTGTGAAACTGCGTACCTCAACATCTCTCGCGTATCTAATGATCTTTTAATACCTCCATGATATGAGCTGTTATTATTATCCTATATTATTTACATCCAGATCTATACCGACGTATTTTTAGGTTTAGTAAAATATATGGCATAGAAAAACGAAAACAATAATGTAAATAATCTTCGATGTATTGATTGTTAACGTTTTTTAATAGCATATTAATGGATAACGTTGTAACAATAATCTAGAGTCGTTACATCCATCGTATCCGGCCGAAAATTGTATCCGTTTCTTTGGTCATTTTTATTTCATAGACAAGTAGGTGATCAGCCTTCTGTCTGACGCATGTCAGATTTTTGGATTTTAGACACGTCGGCTTGCTTAAGATGTTTTCCTATCCACTTGAGCGAGTCCTTAGTGCGCATCTAGACAGAAAGTCTATTAGTGCACAGCTGGGGATAGAACATACGACCTCAGGTATGAGAGTCGCACGCCGTAGCTACTGCTTGGATATCGTTTTAATTCAAAGAAAATAGGATTTAGAAAGGAGTTTTGCTTTTGTCAAATGATTTTCTCTTTATCATAAGGCATAAGTCTTTAGTAGTAATTTTTTTTTACAATGTGTGTGTAGTGTCACGTTTCCCGCAGGCCCCTGATATGCCTTGGCATGTCCTAATTACTAGTTATAACCGTTACAACGTGCGGTGTCACCGGCGGTCACACAATGTGTAACCGTTATGCTTGCCTTAACCTCGGCCTTCGCCCTCTACCCATAAAACAAGCGTCATAACATCTGGCAAATACGAGAACGATTATGTTCTATAATCGTATGTAGGACATACTTTAACTATTGCACTGATTTTGATTTCGTTTAAACATTTGTACTTATACGTGCTAAAACTAAAAGGCCTTTTAAAAAAATGAGACATAATTTAAGAATTATTTTTACTCAATTAAAATTAGGCAGTCGCTTTCTAACAATATTCACCGCAGACTAACTGTTGTTGACTTGCGATCATCTTCCTATATTCTGTGTAATTATTAAATGACCTTGTCAACGTTACTCCTTACTTTTAGGGATGTAACAGTACGAACATAGAAACATCACGAACATGTCCATACATAAGTATTTTGAAATGTGTTGAAAAGTTTCCCGCTATTTCATTTTGATATAAACACTAACATTATATTACGTTTAACATATAGTTCAGACGTTACCGCAGTAATTTTCTATCAAAAGTGTGCATTTATTATAAAATAATAAAATTTATAAAGTGAATTCAGAATGTGCGTCAGATAGTGCAGTTAGGTACAAACTCCTTGAATTAAGCGAATACAACTTTTTGTTCATTTAATACTTAATGGTCTGACATTTACAATTGGCGCGGTACAAATAATAAGAATTTATGTTTTCATTTTAAATTGCAGGGGTAGATTAAATATTTATCAACTAGAATGTTTTATTTTCAGACGCACAAACGTCACCTTTATAACCGCGACATAATTTTCACAGCTGTAGATCGGGGCTTTTATGTTATTAATGTCATGTCTAACAGCTGATGTAAACGCGACCTACACTAATGTAGATTACGCTGACATTTAGTTAGCCCACTGTCTGCTGTATGCGGCGGCTACACGGATTCTAAAATGAATTCAGGATTATCATTAAAATTATATAAAACTAGCTGACCCGGCAAACGTTTGTTTTGCCATGTATATTATTATGTATATTTTTCTAGGATACCTTTGTTTAGTTCAATAAAAATAACTAGGTATGTACAATAATAATAAATAGGAATTGATCGTAGAGGGAATGAAAATTAAGGGTTATATTTATTTTTGGATGCTGTATCATTAAAAAAAAAACAAAAAATTTTGTCTTAAAAGTAATTATTTTTTGGGGTGAACACCCCTTAACATTTAGGGATTTGAAAGATAGATAGTAGCCGATTCTCAGACTTACTGAATATGTATAAAAAAAATCATAAGAATCTGTCGAGCCGTTTCGGAGGAGTATGAGAACGAATATTGTGACACGAGAATTTTACTATATAAAATTATATTGCTTGTATCTGTCACCGTAAAATTGTAAACACCGTTAGATTGTAATCTATCTCGCGAGATTGTAAACTGTCGAAAGATTGTGAACTCAACGTACTGCTTACAATTTAACGTATTATTATTCGGTAGATTGTAATCTGTCGAAGTGAAACCGTCAAATTGTGAAACGGCCATTTTCTACTTTTCTATTGGTTATAAGAGATGTGACATTCTCGTTTTCTATTGGTCATAAGTGATGTGACATTCTCGGTAAATTAATCGGATCGATTATTTCCTCATTTGTTATTTTTAAAGTTGAACCTAATCGAATCGATTATTTCCTCATTTGTTAATTTTAAATTTAAACCTAATTTAACCATTACTTGTCAAATGTACATACATTACATTAACTTAATGTTTCAATTAGTGTATGGTTCCGAAAAATTTTCGAAATTTTTCCGAAAAAGTACCCAAAACCGAATCAGAGCACCCCACTATCCACGTGGTCTTGTCTGCCCTACCCCTCGAGTGTATATAAAAAAATCGGAGGCGCAGTGGAAGAGCAGCCCCCACCCGCTGTAACAAAAGCACAGGCATTATGCAAGCTGCGGAGGCTTGAATAAATTGCCTGTGCTTTGGTACGCAAGGGTGGAGGGGTTGCATTTCCCGTAGCGCCGGTGCTGTCCAAAAATGTATTATTATTCGGTTAGGTTAGGTTAGTATATTAATATTTTTTTTAAAATAACTATTCAACTGAAACTCGAAATCGAATACAAAAACGAATACAAAAATCGATTTTCACTTTTAAAAAATAGATTATTTTTGAATAATTTCAAAATTTTCGGAACCCTACACTAATTGAAACATGAAGTTAATGTAATGTATGTAATTTGACAAGTAATGGTTAAATTAGGTTTAAATTTAAAATTAACAAATGAGGAAATAATCCATTCGATTAGGTTCAACTTTAAAATTAACAAATGAGGAAATAATCGATTCGATTAATTTACCGAGAATGTCACATCACTTATAACCAATAGAAAACGAGAATGTCACATCTCTTATAACCAATAGAAAAGTAGGAAATGGCTTTCACAATTTGAGGTTTCACTTCGACAGATTACAATCTACCGAATAATAATACGTTAAATTGTAAGCAGTACGCTGAGGTTCACAATCTTTCGACAGTTTATAATCTCGCGAGATAGATTACAATCTAACGGTTTTTACAATTTTACGTTAACATATCGATTCTTGAGCCCTTATACGTGTTTAGATAAATAAGTTTATCAAAAGTAGGCAAACGAAAAGCTTTCGTTTTAAATTAACAATTCAAAATACAATACCTTTTTATCCCTGCCTAAATATGTTGCGCCTGCTATTTCCTTTAAGTATAATATATGTCATGTCTAAAATCTATTTGGAAAACTGACAATATTCTCGGGATTCTTATAATTGTTAACATTTTGTAAATGTACTTGTGTAATGTACATTAAACAATTGTACTTATTTGTCTTATAGTATAGAAAAGTCATGAGTTGTCTAAAATTTCAGGTTCTGCAGCAATCACGGGAATAAATGTCCTCGACCGGGTTCTGCGCCGGCGGAATTACTTTGCGTTGCGGAAGCCATGATGCCACGTCTCATACTGCGTCTTCTACAACACTTCAGGGAGAACAGTGATGGCGGCAGTTCAGACAACTATCGTGTTGCGGTACAAGAGTGCGAGGGCTACGTACAGATGTTGATGGAGTTCAATAATATGGGCGACCTCATGCGTTCCGCTATGACGAAGGCGCTCATCAACCCACAGGTATTTATCACTATTTATGTCTTAACAAAATTACAAGTGTTACACTAAGTTCAGATATTAAACTAGTCGTCCGCCTTATTAAATACTATTTGTGACCTGATACAGATAAAAACATAGAAAATATCTTTGCATATCAATCAATGGACTTTCTTTCTATGTGCGCATTTAACATTTTCTCGAACGGTGAAGGACATCATCGTGAGGAAACCGACTCCTCTTAGACCCAAAAACTCGACGGCGTGTGTGAGGCACTGGAGGCTGAGCCCCTGCAAGAAAAAAAATATCATGAAACAGATTCAGAAATCTGAGGCCAAGACCTAAAGAGGTTGTAGCGCCAATGATTTATTTCTTTATTTATTTATATCAATCAATCAACCAATTTTTATTAATTAGATGATATATTTAATATTTTATTGATTAGTCGTGTGGAGATTATAGATCATTAAAGGCTAGCACATCAATAAAAAATATTAATAAAACAGTTGTGTTTGACATTTGACCGGGGGCTTACGGGGCATTAATTCTTGAAGGGATTCATGACTTAATGGTTATAGGTCAGTGGCAAATGCGCTGGCAGTTTTCGTATAATTTTTAACCTTGTTTAAATATATTTCTAGATGTATCGCAACCTGGTGGAAGGTCCTTTTCCAGAGACAGAGTATGGACGCTACATGGCAGACTCAAACCGCATGTACGAACGGGCCTTAGAGAGCTTCCCTGCCCCAGATCCGCCTGACGAGTATGTATAAAAGAATAGAAGAATAATAAAACATCCGTGAAATTTAATGTTGGTTATTTCGACTATGTGTTTGCGTGTTGTTCCCTCGAGAATGTAAGTGCGTGCTCCTATTTCACCATGCCTTCTGCTGATAGATGACAAATCTTTGTTTTTAATTTATGTTATTATTATTAATTACTTAAAATGTCACATGGGACATCGTGTAATGGTTGCAGCTCCTTACAAACATTTTGTAAAACAAAAAAAATGGCGATTAAAAAGAGTGGCGGAGAGTTTATTTCCAGTTCTTCTCTCCCGTTCTACGCCCTTGATTTGAGAACTGGCAGTAAATGTAAAATTAGAAGCATTAATATGTATTTCTTTACTGACAAGTCATAAGTGTACATTATGTTACCTATGTGATTAAATGATTATTTATTTAAAGGAAACACATATGTGATGTACAATCCAACAGCTTGTAGTAAATTCTACGATTGTGTATTTGAGATATGTTAATTTTCAATATATTAATTATCCAGGAGTGAAATTAATAAAGAAATGTAATTACAGATTTCGACATTTACCGGCACTAGCGCCGCGTCTTCAACACAAAACGTTACTAGAAGAATTTATATTTTGGACATTTAAGTACGAGTTCCCACAGAACGTGGTCTGTCTGCTGCTTAACATGCTGCCCGATCAGGATTATAAGGTACTTGCAATATAATATTATAGCTATATGATCTTTCACCGCAAATAGTTGTAGGAATTGTAAGTAAGAAATATTAATATGAATGTGTGTGAAAAATTAACATAGAAAAATAATGATGAAGGATTAACATAACTCGGCGTGTGTATTCGCAGGAAAATTTGACGCGTACGTTCGTGCTGCATTACGCCCGCATTCCACTAGTGCTGGAGGGTGCTGCGGATCCTGATACGCTATCCAACCGCGTGGTCCATATGTCCGTGCAGTTGTTCTCCAACGAGGCGCTGGCGCTCCACTGTGTGCACCAGCTGCACCTGCTGCACGTGATGGTGCTGTCGCTGCGTCTGATGATGGGTCGGATCCTGGTGCGCAACTCGCTGCACGAGCCAGCCGCCAACCGCCACCGGGTCATCGACTGCACCGAGCGTCTCATGAAAGAGCACTGCTACTGGCCGCTGGTGTCAGACTTCAACAACGTGCTGTCGCACCGCTCCGTGGCTCTGCTGTTCCTGCAGGACGACGCGCTGGTCGACATGTGGTTCGACTTTCTCGCCACGCTGCAGGGCATGAACGTGAACGTGCGCGAAACCATGGGCCACATTGAGTTCGAACCGTCCTCCTACTACGCGGCCTTCTCGTGCGAACTAGAGGCCGCCGCCTACCCCATGTGGAGCGTGGTGTCGCACCTGCACGCGCCCGAGCACGCCCCGCTAGCCGCGCGCATTGTCCGGGCAGCCCTCACGCACTTGGGCTCTTGGCTGACGGCCGTGGGTGTCTCGGCGTCACGGCCTCCGGCGCCCAGAGCTCACGCCCTGCACGCCTCCTTCCACTTCCCGCTGCATCGCTACCTCGCCGCTTTCCTCTGCGCCGCCGTCCGCGAGATGCGAGTGCGCGCCGCTGATCTGCTGCCGCCAGCCGACCAGCTCGCCTTGCTGGCACACCACCCACTTAGAGTTCAGGTCAGTGCTCTTAAGCTTTACGATTATTACCCTTTTATGGACAAATGCGTCCTGCTAGGCATAGGTCACATATTCTAATTCGTATCTCAAGTCACACTCTTGTCTTGAGCGCTGTTAAATATATCGAACTTCATATAGAAAAAATGGTTTGAAAGCCCTAGAAATTAGATTTAAAATTGTTTGCCGTTTAAGAATACATATTTGTACAAGTTTTTCATTACCGTCGATAAAATACGGTTTAATCATCCTAATAATAATCATCAAGCGACGCGCTCGGTCGATGAATAGAAATATAATTACGTCAGTAGATTTACGTAAACTCAGACAGTGAACAATAGCTTAATATAATTTCTCTTTTGTGAGAAATTATAAGTACTATTTAAATAATATCACACACGAATTTCTATACATTTAGAAGAAAAATTTTCAAACTTCGGTAACACTCCGCTTTTGAACGGAATGAAATATAGCCTTCAATTAATTTATATTTACATTAGTTCTGATGAAATAAAATAACCAAAATAAGACTAATAACTTACAAATGTTTATTAAATCGAACTTAATTTACATTGAGTATATTATATGCTACGATTAGACTAGTAAGCCGCGACAGGCATGAAGTCGGGTGACTCTCCGTCGTCGGAGTCTGGTGGCAGCTCAGCCTTGACGTGCCGAGAGTAGTCGTACGTGAACAGTTTGGGTGCGATGAACCCGCCCGAGCCGCGGGTGCCACGGTGGATCATTCCAGCTCCGCTTATTAACGACGCACCTGCACCAAACATCACGACAATTACTCGACCATTTATGAAATTAGTAATTAAATAATTGAGACGAAAATACCTTTCAAGGGCTCTACTGGCTGTATGTCTATGAATGGAACCGTACTTTGAGCTGCGTCTGCGTCGAAATCACTGTTCGTGAATTCAATGTATTGGTCATGTTTAGAGTCCACGGGCAACGGACTGTTGCTGTAGATTGGGATATCTGGGTTCACCAGGCGCAATTGGGATCTGGAAATAAATCATTGTTTTTCAATTAACAATTGTTGCGTTGAATACTTTACTCATTGAAAAGCATAAGGACAAATGCTATAATCGTGGATACTTGCCTTGGATGTTCAGTTCCGTCGGTGTTATCGTTGCTGATCCACTGACTCCGTTCGGGTGCCAGTCGGCCCGTTGTGTAATTAAATGGCGTCGAACGAATCTCAAAGTGCAAGTGAGCTCCAATCATACGGAATCTGAAAAATCAAAGATGTATCGAAAAATTCGTTTTTTTTTTTTGGCTGCTTTGCTGGTCTTGTGACAATGAAAACTATTTTACCTGACGCCAGTCATAATGTGCCCGTACGGTGAATCCAGTTCGTCCAGATCGACTGCGCGGCGTTCATAGCTGAGTGTGTGGTAGTCGACATTCTCCCTGACGTCAGGATCGTCGACATCGAACTTATTGAACGGCACCCAGCCACCGGGCGTAACCGCCCCACGCTCTCCCAGTCGGCCCTCGCTAACCTGCAGGTGGAAGACCCGCCCGTGCTTTACCAACCGAAGTCCCGTTACCACTCTGTAAATTAAACTCGCTATAATAACTGTTTTTCTCGGAAATAATGTAACAGGACACCCGCGCACCATTGCTATTATCCACAAAGATTTCCCAGAACGAAGTAATGTTAATCTCTAGAAGAAAAAAGCGTGTTAAAGCGATCCAATATTGAGGAATAACGAGTAAAGCGTTAACCACTACGACCCATCGGAATTGTAGCAACTGACTTGTTTAAATCGATGTTAGATGTCGCTTCACGCATACTGAACGTGCGTTCAGCAATTGACACCACGTCTTCGCAAAGGCAGAAACAGTAGGAGCAGTGGAAGGGTACTCTCCACCACGAGTCAACCTTTGAAATAAAACAAATATTATTTGTATCTCTTCGATTCTAACACTGTATGACATAACGAGTGCCCATATTCATCCCCCAACCGACTATGGAAGTTCTTGGGTGTGTGCGAGTGTCCCAATGTAAATGGGACTAACTTATTATTTTTGACGTCGGAGGTGGCATCCCACAGACTGAAGTGGCGGTCTGACTTAGGACCCGGCTCGTCGCAAAGGCACATGCAGTAAGAACAGTGCCAAAAAAGCCAGCGCCACCACGAGTCCACCTGAGAACACTCCAGTTAGCTCTTACACGTAATGACGCGATACAATTTATATAAGTTACTAGCTGACCCGGCAAACGTTGTTCTTCCATGTATATTATTTCTAGGAAACATTTTTTTAGTTGAGTATAAATAACTATTAAATATAATAAAAAATAGGAGTTAATCGTAGAAGGGTGAAAATTAAGGGTTGTGTATTTTTTTATGCCAAATAATAATTTAAAAAAATTATCCAAAAATTATTTTTTTGGGGTGGACACCCCTTATCACTTAGGGGTTTGAAAGATAGTAACAGATTCTGAGACTTACTGAATATGCATAAAAAATTACATAAGAATCGGTCGAGTCGTTTCGGAGGAGTATGGGAACGAACATTGTGACACGAGAATTTTATATATTAGATAACAAAAGTTAAACTATGTTTGTGTTTACTCTGATATTGTAGGTTTCCTATTTGGATAACATAATATATAAACCACAATTAAGATAAAGCTTAAATTAGTTCATTATAGTATACATTTCGTACCTTTGTGGTTCCTCTCTTACAATATCCCATTCGGCCCAGTTTGCGTTCGTTTTCAAATTCTATCCATTCATAGCGTCTTGTGCTTTTTGCAGACTGAAACGAAATTGTCTTATTTGTATGTCTTTTAAACATCGTATAGTATGATATGTAATGTAAAGGTATCGTTAAGCGTATAAGTGAAACATACCGCCGGACAGACCCACATATCGGAGTCGACATATTGGCAGTTGATTATACGTCCCTTGCAGGTGGGCTGACTAGCACAAAACATGTCCTTGAAACAGCCGTAGTTTTTAGAGAGTGTGTAGTAGGCACAGTTTTCTTTGCACGTCATATCCGGGTTCATGTCTACCTCGTTTTCTATGTACCCTTGTAACAGTCGCGTAACTTCCTCGTATGTTTCTCCTGGAATAAAACAATTTTATTGTACAGTAGCAAATTCGTTGATAATCTACCTAAAGAGTTTTCTTGTCTTGTTTGTTCCGATAAAAGTTTTAGGGGTGTGTGTACCTTTGACGTGTTGTGGTGGGTCGCAACGGTAAAGATCTCGCTGTGCCATAGCGAGCGCCGCTTTTGCTGCAGTTGCCGTGCGGGCTGTCCTCTCCGTATACCTTTGTCTTGTTAAGCTCGCTTCTTGTGTAAAGTTTCCTGAAATAAGGTTTCCGATTGTTTGATATTCATCCATACAATTTGTATGACAATACTTGGCGATTAAAAAGAGTGGCGGAAAGTTTCTTGCCAGTTCTTCTTACCCGCTCTACGCCCTTGACTTGTGAACTGATAGTAAATGTAAATTTACAATTAATTTAACTTCTTTCTGACAATTCATAAGTGTACTTGTTTACCTACATGAAGACAGATATTTTGAGTTTGAGTTTGGAATACTAACTTTTGCTTTCTAACTTTGCTATGCGATTCACAACTATCTTGTTGAAGTAATAAATAATGAGGAACGGTTTAGATTTCCTTTTAAATTAAGCTGATGCCCAAATCTATACAATATAATTAGCTCCCATATCACGTTTGTCATAAAGACATTGCTCGCGATGATTAACTGAAATAACAATGAGCAATCTTCCTGAAGTTCAATCGACTGAATAAACGGAGTTTTGTTAATAAAATACCAAATTAAAATAATCGCTGTGCCTTTTCACAACTCATTCCAAGATTAGTTGGATATGACTAACAAATGTCGTGTTATTATCACAAAAGAACTGTGTCATTGAACTTAATTTTCTCATACGATAATTCCTACATAACTGTACTTCATGTATTAAGGTTCTTATAAAATTGTATTATCATACTGTGAAAACGTGAGGTTTTCTCAAAACGTATTATAGATTTATTATTTATTTTAGTTAGGTTCTACCTCCTTACCAACTTTCGTTTCTTTAAAGTGGTTTAAGTGTAATTTTATTTTTATTTTTATGTACTATTTAGTAGTAGTTCTTATATCGTGTATAATATTTCGATTAATTAAATAACAAAAGAAATGCGTAGATAAAGATGTTTGTTTTAAAATGAGATCAGATGAATAGGCTTCCGCGAATTAAATTGCACGTACGAGTTGCACAACCTTGACAACGCAACGACCCGACGTTAAATACCTAGCCCAGTCGACTTCACGCCATTTATAAACGCTAATGTGATCACAGTTCTAAATAAAAAATGTTTATTATAAATAAATCAATGCCTTAAGCTACTTTGTACAATTTGTTGAATCACGAGTAGGTAGGATTGTGCAAGTAATTTGATACTCCTAGCCTTCTTCTATTGGAAAGAAATGAAATACCTTTGCCATAAATCCTTAGTAGCATCCAAGAAAACTGCATCATAGCGTAACCTTTGATCTCAGTAAGCGCTATAGTGTTATACATGTCATAAATTAACTGGTGTGGGGAAAGCTGGAGTTCGCAGACCTCGGGGTGTCTTTCCTGAAAATAAATATAGATTTATAGATTGAAGTTAAACAATATGGAGAATCGTACGTTTAAACTCATAATAAAAAATCCTTATCAAGAAAAACAAAAGAAAAGTTATTTTATAACGACTATAATTATAATGTTCCTAACAAATCTGTAATTAAGAATACTTTAGAAATCACTGTTAATTTACAATTAGGGAATTAGTTTAGTTTCCAGAAGCAATTATGCCAATGAATTAGGGATATTAAACTTATGATTTTAATAATATGATTGTTTTAACTAAGTCGTAAATATGTTTTGGCCTCGTATTAAATCGGCCAATATCGGATGACATCAAAACAAGTACTCGTTACTTGGTAACGTAACACTTATCAAGTGTTGTATTAATTCCTTTGCCATTTGTCAACGGATGTTAGTGTAGCAAAATTGTCGAATATGCAATGAGACCCTTTTTATAATATAAACCGGGTTATTTTTATCTTGCGTATTAACATTTTACAAGAAAATATTATTTCATATTTCTTGGAAATGATGTGTTACTTACGTTCTGATCAAACTATCTCTAATAATGCAACAACGGTTAAAAATTAAATACATAATTAGTTATTATTCTCGAGGATATAGTAATTAAATACTATTAAAGATATTGTGTAGTAAGCTATGTAATCAGAAATCACATTACATTATGTGTAAGTCACGTAGGTATAGATGGTTTCTTTGTTTATGTATGGTGATCTCGTCACGAAGCCTTTATATGTTTTATAAATCATTTTACATATAAAATACAATAAATTTACAAAGATTAAAATTGGTCTATAAATTGTTATGTTTGAATAATATATGCTGCAAAGCTAATTATTAGTACATGCGTCAATTTTGTTTATCAAGTCGCCTTGACAATTTCTTTACCAACTGATTGACATAATTACAGTCTTTATTACCCAATACCGGAGTCTATACAGCTATGCTCAACACTAGGTCACTGACATTTCAACTTTCTGCGAATTACGTTTTTGTTTTTGTTAACTCGTCACTAAATTATGCTAATTATTATCGTCACATTATCATGACACAAAATGAAAATCGTTATAGTTGAGGTATAATATCGGAGGAGATTTAACTACATTTTGTGTATTAATTTGTATACTTCTGCTGATTTGATGTACCTGCAATACAGAGCGGAACATGTCCCCATGTTCTAGCAAATCATGCAACTTGCGTACGGCCTGCGACACGGAGGCACTAGGATCCATTAGAACGCTCTCTGCTAGATCCAGCCACTCACGGCTCGGTGCTGCCACCATCCCGGGCTTTACTTGCCGATGGACAAAGTCCAAGAAACTCTTGTAAAACCCGTCGATGATCTGCAGCCTCTCTACGGTCTTGATCCACAACCATGAGTCGAGTGGCGGGCGTGGAGTCCGGGGCACGGATGCAATATCCTCATCGAAGCTCACGAAAGCCTTTGTTAGTTCAATATCCCCAGCCACGCCGCCCTGCGTCCACTCAGGGTCCGTGACGTTCTTCCATAATTGCGACTCGAGAATTAAAAACTTATATCGTATGGAATCAACAGCTGTGGGATCACCTGCACTGGCGAAAGCCAGCAGCGCGAACAATGCCGCGCACTTCATTGTGATACGAACGTGTTATGGCCGCGGTTTGAGACGCACTGACGGGCGGTTGAGTGGGGACAGCCGGTTACGAGTGGGGTTTTGCGTTAGTGATGTACAAATACTTATTATCGATGCAATGATCATACCTTAATTAAATTTTAAAATCA
Source organism: Pieris macdunnoughi (assembly GCA_905332375.1). Lineage (NCBI taxonomy): Eukaryota > Metazoa > Arthropoda > Insecta > Lepidoptera > Pieridae > Pieris > Pieris macdunnoughi. Next base: position 740,551 of record CAJOBZ010000043.1, read on the forward strand.
TTACTGTTACATTATTAATGCAAAAGTATTTAACATAACTTTTACTGGAAAACTTTTCTTTAATTTGCATTGGCAAAAAACGTGTGTGTTTTTGAAGCACATGCGTTAAATTATAAATTGACGTATTTCCAGGAGTAACAAGATAAGTCTTTTCAAAAAAAATATTTTACGTTTGTAGAAAAAACGACACTAACAATAGAAAAAACTACAATTTTGACTATAGCAAACTTCAGGATGTCAGTTTTTTGTGACGGTGTGCGCGCGCATCGTAAAAATTTACCCTCATCGTTTTTCGCTAACGCGCCAAAAGAAGTCCTAAATTAAATTAAGACCCCATCTCAATGCAGACAAGTAATCGATATATCAGTCCTCTACCTCGGCACGACCCGTGTATAATAATATGGTTAGCGCGCACACTGCAAGTTGCGACATCTGGCACCTTTATTTTTATTGAAATAAGTGTGTTATTGCAACAACCGAACCTAAGTCGAATATTGTGGATTATTGTTTGTTCGTAGACGGCTGACGCCCGCAGGATGAAAAGCGTACAAACTACAAAGATTTATTCGTTGCTATTGTTCGATTATAGTGGAATGGGTTGGCACGTACTAAACTTGTTCATCAATTTGTTGTCTTTTTTAATAAATTTCAGCGCGCGAATCTATTTATGTAAATATCTATTTTACAGCACACATATCAATTATTTATCTAAAAAAATGTGTATACTGTATTTTATGTTGATTCGGGTCACGAAAAGTGCATCATTGATTGATTTAAATTAAAGTTTCCTCTCCCACATCGCGTCGAACGTAGCACCCCTCGCTTACTTTATAAATTTCATACCGCGTCGAAAAAAAATTTATGATTTTATATATTTTTATTGGGGAGACAATATGTAATAGTTATCAGTCGTATTAGAGTATAGGGATAATTAATTCAAAAATATGAATGTTTGTTCCGATAACAACGGTTAATAATTTTGATTATTTATGTTAACCCGTATACAAGTTTATGCGTTTATTAATCTACAGTTGGCTGGGATTGCTAATAATATCGGTCGGAAACAATTTAACGTCCACGGTGTGAATTTCATCAATTTAAAATAAATATAGATTTTAAGTCTTCATATCATATCAATGTTTTTTTTATCACATTAAACCTCTTGATTTACTGCATCTGGAGGTCTTAGATACGATTCCTGCATGATCGTGCACGTAACATTTTACGTTGCCGTTAGCCATTTACTTGCCTATAAAATGCTGATATACAATTTTTTTTTCTAGTTTATTTATAACTTTATATTAAAGTCACAACTAAAATAAATATCTATTATAACCGTTACACATAATTAAAGATATATCTTTAATAATTATTCGATTAAGTGTAGTTAAATTTTTTAATTATTATAATAATCGCAATTATTACAATTAATTAGCATCGTTTTTTAATAGTATTCTATATAGCTTATAAAGAAAACGATGCCACTTATTCATATTAATTATCACTTATACAGACGTGCTGCAGGCAGATACTCTGATAAACGGAAATATCAACGGAATAAATACGTAGTAAATGAATGTACGCTGTGTTGACCTTCTGAGAATCATGCCCTATCGCTACGTTATACCTATTTGATTTGCGATGCATTCTATTTATTAAAATGTCTTATTTGCTCGACTTTTATTACTTAATTTAGGTTAAGATTCAGAGTTGAGGCTTAGGATGATGATCAAAAACGAGACTTGCATGTAGTCACATCAAAAACGTGTTGGATTTTGACATACGGAAGATATAGTTCTGATTTTGTGTTAGCTCTAAGCATGACTTTCATCAAAATCGTATTTGACTTTTCACTCACAAGATAATATGAATCTTAATCTTATACGAAACCTATGACAATCAGATAATAAAGGCGTAACTATGTTCGCAATTCTTATTAACTATGACAGAAAGTTAATAAATATTGTTTTTGTTCACGATTTTTTGATAAGCAAGTATGTAATAAGTTCAGAAGCGGAAAGGCTTGTATAAGGAAATAGCAGTTGTGTTATGGGTGACCTATTGTGATACTGTGTAAACGAATATTATAATTCCTATGAACTACTCGTATATATTTGTACGCGATTTTATTTACTTTTAACTCAATCTACTTTTGTGTCCTGTTGTCGAGCAAACACACACTTTGATCGGAAGTATATTATTCCAGTGACTCATAATAACGGTTGAACGTCGCGACCAACCAACGATCCCCATTTGTCTAACAAAGGTCATATTATACCAATTTAAATTTCTCTCATCTTTACGAGTCATTAAAATCGGAACAAAGAATATAAAATAGCTTTTAGAATTCACTTTTAAAGTACCTACAAAGTTTTTATTAGAAATATTTGTGATAAGCTTGAAGAAGAGCTAACCAACTGTTCTAATAATTTTATGAAATGGTGCAAGTTCAAAGGTATTTTTTGAATATTAATCTATTAAAAATGTTGATGAATGATGTTCCGCATTATAAATTAATTGAGTCATTGAGTTTATTAACCTTTCTTGTTATGTTATTATCGAAGTTTTATCTTTAAAAACGTTAGTTAACATATATTGATGAATATTTTTCGAGAAAAATTAGAGTTGATTTATTAAGATCATGAAGTTTACGTATGTATGTACATAATTTCCAAGAACGGAAATGCAAATGATCTACCACAATTGGCGGAGTGCGATGAATGGCTGTTTTGGAATGTGATGTTTATTGGAAAAGTAGTCGACACATTTCATAAACTTTTTCAACTTGTGTTAAAATGGCCTTACGTATGACGTCATCAATTTAACTTGAATGAACTGTAACGGTCCGGTGGCCTCCAAAGAGGTTACCTTCATATATAGAATATAATATACGAATGTGTTTAGGCCAGGCACGATTTCACAAACGGTACAGACCTGTAAGTCGCTCACAATGAGGTCAAGCAAACTATGGCCGAGTAGGTGGGCATGTGGTGGTACGACCAATGCATGCACCCGCTCTAGCAGGCCGGGTAAGGCCCCACGGTCGTGTGCCACACACCAGCTCGCGAACTCCTCCAAAGTGCGTCGCTCTAACTCGCGTTGCAATCGAACGTATTCACGCATCTGTCGATCGGCCGAGTCCACGCGGCTCAGCAGATCTGACATCTCGTTCAGTTTTAGTTCCAAGCGGGGGCCACGTCCTATATTCTTCTCCAGCAGCATCGCCACCACGCGGCTTTTCTCAACATCCACCTCCAACTTTTGAATCGCTCGCGTTATGTATGCCAAACGTGAAAATAGTTGCCTTTCTCTTTTATGAATAAACGGTAGCTCTACACCTTGCGAAGCATTAAAAGGTTTGCCAATAATATCCCACGAGTTTAACACTTCCTCGCCTATGTGTTTACTGAGAAGAAGCACGTCGACCGCTTCGTCTACGAAAGCGTGTGTGGTCGCGAGTGCGACGAGCGCCAACACAGCGCTCACGTGAGCGGTCATGATGACAGCCGGGCTGCCACTGGCGCCGAGCTCGACGCCTTTACATGGGGTGAACATCATACAACTATCGACTTTGCATTGCCGCCCGCGCGTTAAAAATTTATTTACCAAAACATTGTAACCAACATTTAAGCTTAAACAACTATTTTAGAATGCACATGAGTACTGTTAGTCCATTGAAATGTTACATTTTTTAGGCCTTACCTTGCGTTTTTTAGAGGACGCAATTTGATGTGTAGAGGGGGTCAGTGTAAAGCTAAAAACAAGTTTGTGGGGTCGCCACCCTTGTCCCACGGCCGCCATCTTGGAAAAAGGGGTCCTAAAACCACGTTTTTGGCTATATCTCCTAAACTATCCCTCGTACATAAAACTTGTAAAGACACATTTTGTAGCAAATCGCTGTGCCTACAATTATGTCTATGTAACTTTTTATCATAAATCCAAAATTCAAAAAGTTATAGCCAAAGCCAAAGTTATATCCAAGATGGCGGCCGGGGGACAAGCACGCCAACCCCACAAACTTGGAGTTAAGCTTGTATTGACCCCCCCTACATGTTCCATAAATAAAATTGCGTCCTCTAAAAAACGCAACCCCAAATGTAACTTTTCAATGGACTATGTAAGTAGTTTGCAGTAGAAGCAAGGCCGGATGTTAAACATATCACGGTTATGCAACGGAGAGGCGCAATGTTGCGTAACCGGTATATGTTTAAGTTGAAAAATAATAGTATATTTTATTAAATTTTAATTACAATTGCTTGAAATTATGAAGTGTATTAAGTTATATAAAATTCATAGTATACTAACGGACCCGAAAGACCCGTGCCAAAGACCCCCCCCACATCTTAATTACAAAAAAATCATAATATCATTGTAAATCTAAACCATTTGCTTTTCATCAAAATCGGTCCAACTATTTAGGAGGAGTTTTTTATACACACGCACAGAAGATCTATAATAAATATGTGAAATAATTTATGTATTTTCCCTTATAAATTTAAAATTATATTAATGGGGCAACACTAAACCAACAGACACTAATAATGGAATATAAAAAAACGTTTCGTATCTTTTATTGACATGTGATACGGGATACAAACAGCCCTTTGTTCCCGCTTAATTGTTTTTGTTTTACTTCATTTAAACCTTACTTTGGTTTCTGTGTATACAAACAAAATTGTCGCGTGGAATTTGTAATTTAGAACACAACAATAGTGGTAATTTGTAGTAATCTTTTGTAATTATATCTAATTATGGCAAAATCAATCGTTAAATAACTCATTAAACCGTTCGGAAAAATTTATTTTTTTAAATACAATTTTGTTGTAGTAGCAGCTTTGCATGTTGATATAAGCCTATACTCTCCCATGATCCATTTATCGCTAATAAGTCAGATTAGAAATTGAAAAGAGCAAGCTTTAGCGTGCGATTCACTGCCCTGAGCGTTCGAATCGTTGTGCACCGATTTTTCTTTCTATGTGCACAATTAACTTGCTTCTACGGAAATGGCGTCGTGCCTGCTACCTACTTGTCTAATAATTATGAAAGAAAAACATGCAATCAGTATCTATAAAGGGTACAACCTGTGAATTAGTTCGACATTAATAATACTCACTTTTCAATATCTTAAAGTAGATTCTCATGGCTGAATTGTTTGCTAACACGAGAGTTGTTCAACTGAATCTATCACATCTGCATGCAGTTTCATCGTCTGACGTCGAGGCAGATTACGAAATTCCACCCGTATCACCTTGACGTCCGCCGCTTCACAACTGAGCGTTTTTTAAGGCAGTTTTTGCCGCGAACCACCACTATGAGGAACCAGCTACCCACTGACGCCGAACCGATTCGACTTAGGGTCCTTCAATTAAAGAGCGTACCAATTCTGTAAAGGCTAGCAACGCACTCGCAAGCCCCCTGTCATTGAGAGTGTCCGTGGGCTAAGGTCCATATCACTTAACATTAGGTGAGCCTACTGCCCGTTTGCCCCCTTCTAATAAAAAAATCGGTGGCCACCAATATATTACTGACATCTCGTTCAGATTTATCAAGTCCTATATTCTTCTCTAAAAGCATCGCCACCACAATTACCTCCGAAAATAATACTTATCATAACGTAAATATGTCCAATATGTTAACGTTTTTGTTGCTGCATCATATAATTTTTTATGTAATCTCCCGCAGAGCCTGTTCTACGAGATCCTGGCGGGTGTATGGGTACGAAACGGACTGCAGATTAAGGGCCAGGCGATGACGTACATCCAGGCAAACTTCTGCAACTCTATGGTAGACATGGATATCTACTGGCTACAAATCTGCGCCGCGCAACTGCCACCAGATCAATTTATTGATATGTGCATTGATACGTAAGTTCCATTATTGTTTACGACTATTTCAACAGCACTGATTGAAATCCTATGAACCATTTTGATTCTGTTGTACGGGTCCAAATACTTGGGCGGCAAATGAAAACATCGTGAGAAAACCGGCATGACTTAGATCCTAAAAGTCGACGGTGTGTGTCAGGCACAAAAGGTATTAGGAAAAATAAATGATCACTAAACAGATACAGATATCTGAGACCCAGACCTAAAAGGATGTAGCGCAACTGTTTTTTTATGATTTTTTTTAATTAGAGAAAGTTACAACTATTTGTTTAGGTATAATTGTGCTGATTTAATTTATAATACTAGTTGTTAATTTCTACTAAGAGTGACATTCTGAGTGGTCTATATTATTTGTAGCCATATTTAAACAGGTCATAGTACTCGCGCTGATTTATTTTATTTATGTTATCAATATTGAGGTCTATGCGTTTCCGATACAACGCATTTTCCCTACTAATGTGACGTAACTGGTCATAAAATTAGTAATTGTTTTGTTGAGAGTTAGTCTAAGTACAAATAAATGTCAGAAATTTATAAATACGCTCAGTAAAATTATCTTCTTATTAGTATATTAAAATTCCTATCGTATCGTGGTCGTGTCTCAAATACTTCTGTAAAATGTAATTTATAATACATAAAATTGTTTGCATTTAATAATTCTTTGATGGAACTATAATAAATTTAATACTCGTTAAATATGTCGTCAGCGACTCTGTTACAAGACACTTGCTGCTATTATTATAATCACTTCTCGGTATAACATTGATGATGGATGAAATATGATGTGTTTATTGTAAAATAACGCCTTAAAACTAACAGAAGTAAAACTGTATTTTATTATTTAAAAATATATCTTAATATTGTTAGTTGAAGTTTATTCTTATTAAAATCAAACATGTCACATGAGAAAAAATATTAAAAACCGCCGTCGTACGCTGTACGAAGTCCATCTAACAAAAAAATTCACGTGCGTATTTGCAACGGGTCCACCGCTATTATTTCCCGTATCTCAAGAAGCAAGCTATTGTAAAGACTTGGTCGATTTTAGGATATACATAATATATGATTAGTGTTATGCCGGCTTACCTGTGGTTATATATTTTTTTACCTAAAATGCATGTTGTGTATTTATGCAACTGCTTGATGGTCATTAATAGTGTCAATGTAAAGTTAATTAACGGTAGTACGAGTAGGATAAAGAAAGAGGATTTTAATTTATTTATTTTGTAGAACCTGAAGTTGTTTAAGTTAACTAGTTGAAGCGCTATCCCATACTTCTAACAAATATAATAAATGTGATTTTCTTGGGAATTCTATATTGTCATTCGAACTGTTTTTGGAAAGCATCTAGCAACTGTACGAAGTATACCAGCATAAGATAATTTAAATAAATCAAATATTTATTAGCTTATATAAACAAGAATCGGTTTTATATACCTGAAATCCTATGAGTTTTAATTCCGTATACAATTTTCTTTACCACTGACTACGTAAGTCCTATTTATATATATAGTCATAAGAATAACGATTTTAATGAAATACATGTTTTGATTTAAATAAATAAATTCCTATATTTAATATTTGTTTATAAAACGTAATTGTGGTAACGTTATAACTATGATTTGTCTACTAAGGTTCGGCGTGCGCGAGTGGCTGAGTATGACACCGTTATCTGGCGCGCAAGCAGGCGAACAGGACGCCATGGTAGAGGGCCTGCTCACCTTCCTCGCTATCCTCGTGAGCTCGCGTACCAATCTTGGACATGACGATGTCCTACAGTCTCGCGTCGAGGTGGCAACACTCCTGGCCGCCGGTGATAAAACCCACTCGCAACTGCTGGAATTGATGCCCGAGCGTTCTGGCAATGCGCACACACAAAACTTTGAAGCTGTTCTGCGTGAGCTGTCCGTATACCGCGCCCCAGGCCGAGGATCCGAAAGCCTGGAGCAGGGCTTGTTCGTGCCGCGCCCTGTTGTTTGGGAGCGGTATTACGACCCGCTGCACGTTTTACGCCGCGCCGTGCATCGCCGTGACTTCCATGCCTCAATGGACCGCTTCGCCGCCTAGTCAGTATATATTTTGCATATTTTTGTATACAAATAACCATAGAAAACATATTATACTAATACACAAAACATGCATGCACAACTATTTATACATAATGTTTATTACAATAACGAAAATCTGTTAATGCTTACACAAACATACTTATAAGCGTGCTAAGTGATTATGTATACAGTTTTAAATATATAATAAAAGGAATGCGTAAAATATAAAAAAAAGTGTCTAAATACTAAATCAAATTTAGCTGATCTCTGCTGATCCAATCAAATTAAATTAATAATTTTGAAGTTATCTAAAATATATTTCTATTTCAGCGTGGCAGAAAAGCGTAAAGCTGAAGGTGATGGTAGTAATAGCAATAGTGGGACTGGTAACTTGTGGCCTCCACTTCGACCTGCACTTCCACCCCCAGACGTCGAGCTTAGTGGCGATCCCCGACAGATCTGCGCGTCTGGTAAGTTTATAAAGTCTAGATTTCACTGGGGTGTTCATTTTTTTTTAAATTTTATTCTAGTCTAACATGATTGATGATCCTGAGACGTACATAATATGTATTTGACTTAATTTAAAGCCCACTCACAAGTGTCTTTAAAGATCTGTTCGATGATAAAAGAATTTTTTTTTTGCTTAAAATAAATTTACTAGTAGAAATATTTTAGCATTCAATCTCATGGCATTACGCAAAAGTTTTATTGAATTAAATAAAATAATGTGTAAAGGTGTGCTGCATGCGGCGTTACTGGCGATACTGCACCGTGGCGTGCGGCGAAGAGACGCCAGCGTAGGTGGCGCCGCCGCACCACCAGACCACGTGCTGGCGTTGGCCGTCTACCTTCTGGCCACGGCAGCTGACTTGCAGCGAGACACGCAGGCCGCAGATGTACGTAAACGTGACTGTACTAAATCGATAAATATAGTAAATGTGTGTTTCTCAATTATAGTTCAGGGAGTGGTCACACACGACTAACATGATTTTTACACATTTACATACCATAACTGTACAATGTACATGTATGTAGTTTCTTGTGTATGTTCTTGTACGTAATTTTCATTAGAAATTTCAAAATTTGTACTTTTATATGGACTATTTAATTATAGTGAAATTTAAATATAGTGCTATTATTATGCATGTTGGAATTTTCTAACAGTAAAAAAACTGTGCGTGTACTAGGTGTACACACGTAAGAAGTGAAACTTCTTTATGATCTTATTTTTCGAAAAATGATCTACTTTCGTTAAATTAGATAAAGTTTAACAAAAGGCTTTTATTATCTATATATAGACATGAATACAAATATTTCATTTTACCTTATTACTACGAAGATTATTATAGAATTTCATTAATTGTAATATAATTATTACTATCATTGAAAAACGTGACGATTTGCTACAAAATTTCTCCCATACGTCGATAAAGAAGTTTCATTCCAATGCCGATAAAGAAGTTTGACTTCAAAAAGCAACATGGCGCGTAACCGAAAAATGTGACGCGTAACGAAAAAATGTTACACTAAATTTTTTTCCAACCTCGATAAAGAAGTTTCACTTCAAAAATAAAAAATAAATACTAGTAATGAATCTGCAAGCGGTTGATTTCTGTTATACACCTTGTCCTTGGACATAGGCTGTTCTATGTGGCTACGTAAAGCTAGAAACAGAGAAGAGTGGAACATTTATAGGCTTACTTTAATTACCTTATATGATATTTATTTGCAGCGGTCGGTGTGCGTATGCGGTGGTGAAGTACGCCGGGGCGCCAGCGTATCAGGCGTGCCATTGCTGTCGGCGTTCCCGGGTGGTACTCTCGCGGACAACGCACGTACGCTATTGGCGCACGTACTTCCACTGGATCACGATGACACATTGCCGCCACAGCCCTATCACTCTGACAGTGCGTACTATTCATTTATGTTGATGAAGTTATTTATAAAATAGTTTGATTATTATTGCGTGTTGTTCCCATGAGAATGTAAGTGCGTGCTCCTATTTCACCACGACTACTGCTGATAGAGGACAATATTTTTTTTATTATTATTAATTACTTAAGATGTAATGTGGAACATGGTGTAATGGTTGCTGCTCCTTACAAACATTGTGTAAAATAAAAAAAACTTGGCGATTAAAAAGAGTGGCGGAGAGTTTATTGCCAGTTCTTCTCTTCCGTTCTACGCCCTTGATTTGAGAACTAGCAGTATATGTAAAATTGACATTGTTTTACCTAAATGAATAAATTTTGTTTAGAATGAATAAATGGTTTTGAATTTGAAAGATTACAAATAATATTAATCTAATTAGTTTTATATTGAGTTAGTTTGCTCAGTACAATAATTACCTTACGTTAAATTACGTTGCTTAAATTTCGATACAATACAATTTGTTAAAAATCAATTACCTAGAAACAATAAGTTCGAAATATTGATAAAAAATGTCTTCCAGGCGAACCAGAATGGGAAAACAGTGAGGCAGGCGATGCTAGCAGTGAAGCGGACGCGGGGGCAGAAGGCTCGGCTGCTAGTCGCAACAAACCTGTATCGATGCCGCGGCCTTCCACTGCGCTGGCCGTGCCGCAACCTATGGAGGTAACTGATTTAGGCTACCCCCTTAGGTCTTTGAATTATTCAAACACTCCGTCGGAGGTCGAGTACTAGTGTAAAACATAAATGACATGGACTTAGTGTAGTGTAGTACTCGAATTAAAGGCTATTTTTATTAATTACTTATCGTACTATACTAATAAATTAAAAATAATATTTATCAGATACTTTATGATTATAAAAACTTTACGAATTTGTATAATAAGTAGTATTTGTGTAATAAATAGCTTTAATATATATCCTTTGAATCCTATATATTTCTTATTGAGACGTATTTTACATTTAGAAATACACAATACACAAAATTTAATAATTGCATATGACTAACGCTTCTCGCATTTGAGAGTAGTGTTGGCCTTACAAATTCAGCATGCGACTCTCATCACTGAGGTCGTAGGTTCGAACCCTGTGCATCAAAGGAATTTATAAGTGCGCAACTTAACACTCGCTCGTACGGTGAAGGAAAACATCGTGAAAAAAACTGGGCATGCCTTAGACTCAAAAAGACGACGAAGGATGTTTACCTACTATTAGAAAAAAAATGAACACGAAAGAGATAAAGTATTCTGAGATCTTGACCTAAAAGGTTGTAGCGCCATTGGTTTTCAAAATGTAGCTGATATATAAAGTTTAGCCTGGACCATTATAAAATGCCCAGTATTTGTTTACAGATGGCAAGAAACGTATCGATTTCCGACGATCAGTCGGACGCGGGAGGTGATGCTCCTGAGATTAGAGCTCTCGAGGTCAGTTGCAGAAATTGTGTTTTTAAAATTCACATCCCTAAGCCATATTTATTCGTTGCTAAAAAATTGCTGCTAGTAGTCAGCCAACTTTTCAAATTGTGTAAATTATAAAAAAAAGTGCGTGAGTACAAAGTACACATGTCAGAAGTGAAACTTCTTTGTAAATTAATTATTACTAAGGTAAAAGCCCCAATAGATGGTCATGTACCAGTATATGATCACTCCATGTATTTGTATATCTATATTCACTGTTTACGTGCTAATGATAGTATAAATAAATAAAAAATCCGCGTTTTTAGTACATGACGTTATGCGACAGATTTGCCATCTAAAGTACTAATATGTAACTACTAAACAAATATATGCACCAATAGCGTGTATTTTTTCTCGCTCTCCCTGACTCTCTCTCTCGATCTTTCTCAGTTGCTTGCCTCCTTTCTTCCCTACTCTCGCTCCATGGCTCTCACAGCGACAAAAACGCTGCACATCTTCGTGACGCTAATATTATTATTATTGCGTTTCATCCGTAAAATTCCTTCATGCGCCTAACGAAGATTTACTTCAAATATTATTTTTAGTTATAGATTGCCTAAAATGTGTTTATGTAAAAAAATAAAATTTAACGGTTTGTAGGCAGTGATTGCAATTTTTAAAGCCCTAATATTCCTGATAAAAGCCTACACGTCCACATAGATATCCAGATATCATAGATCTTTTGTTTATGAGGTCCACAAAGGACAAAACTGAATTTTTTTCGACTTCAACAATAAGTCATACTTAGAACGAATCTCTTTCTGCTCGTTCATAGTTTCATTATAGTCGTTTGACCAGCGTTAACGTCACGTCTGGCCTTTTACATGGTATTTAACACCAACATATATATGTGTACGCAGAGTGGAGAAACGGGCGCGCTCGTAGTCCAGAGCGTTGAAGTGGCCGGAAGTTCTGCGGATGGCGGAGGGCCTCACGACTTGACGCTCGCACTCACTGCGCCCATTCATTATGACGATGGTATTTGGAATCAATTTTTATACTTACAACTATCAAGTAGTGTTGTAGTAACAATAATTACATAATAAATAAGAATTTAAATGAACAACTTAATATAAGTTTAATTATTGTTTCTTTAAAATATTTGTTTGATTTAATCAAGCTAATTTCAAGATTAGCGGCTCTTAACAAATTTTTGTCTTAATTTGTGAAGCAGAATCGTAACTGAATAATTTTTGTTATGTTACCTAAATTGAAATTTTTAATTTTAATACTCGAATAAATGCTCTGTAATTGTGATGTTTATGCGGATTCCCTTATATAAATCCCAAAAATTCGTGATTTATAATTATTTAACTATTGTTAACTGGAACTCAGTTTTTCTGTTTAATTATTACCTATTAACATTCAGCGTAAAAATATTATTAGATAAAAACAAGGTCCTCATATTTCAGATATAGCAGAGCCAGAATGGGTAGTTGGAAGACGCCGTGCGCTACCCCCTCCGCCTGAGGGTGAACTGGAGGCAGAAATAGCGGGTGCAGCGGGAATAGTGGGCACAGTATCGGCACACGGATCTCAAGCAGGCGGGCAAGTGCCCGTCCACGAGTCCATTATTTCGCTTTTGCTCAAATTGCACTCACAACTCTCAGGGCGCCTCGACTCGTTCGCGCTCGATGAGCCGCCGCCCCATACTGATGAGCCCATCGGTGAGTATCCTCATGGCTGGATGCAAAATTATTTGTTTTATGATAATAAAATCATTTCTCCCATCTCCTACTACCGACCTACCGATATACGATCTAAAGATTAGTTGGAAGTTTTTTATTTGACCAAAATTCTTGTATTAGTCGAAAAATTTATACATTTTTGAAGTTATACCTACTTCTTTAGGCGCGTTATGAAAAATTGATGAGAGTGAAATTTTACGTTGCGCGCCCACCATGACACAAAATTAACAGAATGAAGTTGCCCACGGAAGATGCTACGGCATTGGACATAATTTAAAAACAACATTCGAATAATAATAGAATGTATGTTACGCTTAATGTAAGAGAATAATAATAAATATTTATTTATTTAATTTTTCAAATGTAAACTCAACTTTATTGACTATAATGACTCCTTTTCCAGTCTTTGATTATTTGATTGTAATTAATTATTTGCATGCAATCAAAAACTATTTTTAATAATGCCAAAGAAGTATAACTTCTTACGCGCGTACCTACATAAGTACACGCACCCTTTTTTTTATTTGCAACTAGACACCACACACCTTTCCTCGGGCCACTTTGACATGGAGATCTTGAAAATTTTTGATGAAATTCAATTCTCTAGATTTTTATGAAAACGGCAATAAATTCCGTGCAGTTGTTGAGTTTATCGCGAACAGGCTGACAGATAAATATCGGAGGAAATGTTTTTATATAATACAAGTTTATATAACTATCTTTACTATCAATCATAAATATCTCATCGCTAATGCAGCTTTCGTAAGAAACTTTATCAATCGACTAACTTTGCAAATCTTTGAATTTTTTGGGTTTCTATATAGTGTTAATATAATGTTTGATAAATGATGAAAATAATAGGTAAAAAAATTTGTTCAATAGATCCAGAGATAGGGGTAACCTTTAAACTGCACAGAATTGACTTCTCTATAATATTAGTATATATAATCGTTAAATATTCTTAGTTTATTCGGTCAAGATGGAGTAAAATTTTAACATATATTTACAGGTGACGGTCCCCACTTCATCGGCATAGTTCTCCATAAGCTGGCTGCTCTGGATGTAAGGTGTGCGGAAGCCATCCAACAGGTGCGCCGCACCATGTGGCCCAACCAAAGGGAGCGGCAGGCCGAGCAGAGAGCCAGGTAACATTGGGCCGGGGATATTGTAACATTTACCGAGTAAATTCTGTATGAGCCTAATATGTAGCAGTGGCGACGTTTTTTGGAATTTTTGTTAAAAATTGAATATAGCAATTATTAATTGATTGGGTTAAAAGAGGGTTACTGGACCGTGGTCCGTGGTCACTGCCTACCCCTTCAGGCGTGATAAATAACTATATTACTTCATTGCTAAGAAGGTCTGCGCCTGCGACGATCTAATTCGTCGGTTTTATTACGTGACACAAGCAAGTGTTGATAATAATTTTATCTGTATAGGGAGCGGCGTGAAAAGGATGAGCGTTCGCGACGTGCTCGTGAGCGACAGGATCAACTTATGCGAGAGTTTGCCCGCAAACAGCAGCAATTCCTGTCCAGCGTGCGCCAGCTCGAGGGAGAGAACATGGAGTGGGAAGAAGAGCTGCTTGCCCGGGACTACGACTGTGTCATATGCAACACCACCGCTCCCGCTGCGCCCCACGATCCCATCGGATTGGTGGTGTTGCTACAGTCGACGTCGGTTCTCGGTCACAGGCGGCGCGCCGGAACACCGGCGGGTGCGTTGGCGTTGTCTGAAAGCGAACGGGCGCGACTAGCGGCGCAGCAATACGGCACGGCGGCCGCCCATCACTACCGGTTGCACGACGACCTGCAGCAACACTTCGACCACGATTCCTGGGTGCTCAGCGTCAGCGTGGGCTGGGAGGGTGGCGTCGTGGCGCAGTCGTGTGGCCACCACGTGCACTTGCGTTGTCTGCGAGCTTATCTCCGCTCGCTGGCTGCGTCGCAGCGTCCTCCCAACTTGCACGTGGAGCTGGGTGAATTCTTGTGCCCGCTGTGTCGACAGCTCGCCAATAGCGTGCTACCACTGGCGCCACCACCGGAGCGTGCTCCGCGACGCCCTTCTTCGAACGCGTCCCACGCACACCTGGCGGCCCACGTGCGTGACATGTTAGACCGGGAGATCCGACCGCCCGTCAAGAGCCAGCTGTCGGAAGCGATGGGCAAAGCTATGACAGACATGACGGCGATGGCGGGTGGCAAGCTGAAACAACGCTACGGCTCCTCGCCTGCCGCTATCTTTACCTTTGTGGCATCGCTTGTGCGCACCAACTTGGAGTGCGAACTCGTGCAACGCAACAACACCCTTGTCGCGCAGCCTACCCCACGATACAAGCCTAAAGAGGAGTGCATCGGTGAGATTTTCTTGAATTTTTTAAACAAGAAATATTAGTTTCATCATTCCGTTCTCAAGAACAGTAATTTTGTACAAAACTAGCTGCCCCCGCGAACTTCGTTTCTCCTTAATGTGATTTTACTTGTGATTTGCTATGCTACCCTAGAGATTGTTCGGTTTTCCGGAATGAAAACTTTTTAGGTTGTTCTGTGAACTTTTCTCTATATAAACCTCAGAGTTCAAGTCATAAGTTTTTAATTAACAAATAAAAAATAGGGGTCGATTGTAGAGGGGTGACAATTAAGGGTTATATGTATTTTTGTATGCTGTATTATACAAAAATGAAAACGAAAAGTTTTGTCTATAAAATTAAAATTGGGTGGGACCACCCATTTAGGGCGATGAAAAATAGATATTGTCCGATTCTCAGACTTACTGAATATGCATAAAAATCATAAGAATCGGTCGAGCCGTTTCGGAGGAGTATGGGAACGAACATTGTGACACGAGAATTTTATTTTATACAAAATTAATTTTTCTCTTTTACCAGTAAGTACTTAACCTATCTAGTAAAGTAAAGTTAGATAAAGATTGAGATTATTTTAGCAACAAATAGAATAATTAAGTCGTTGATGTATTGCAGTGCCACTGATGTCGGTGGCGGGAGCGCACGCACGTGCTCTAGTAGTGGCGGGAGCGTCGCTGGGAGTGGCTAACACTTGGCGGGCCCTCGTGCCCGAAGCCGCAGTGGAAACAGTAGGAGTATGTGGTGCCGCCGTCCCTACTGCGGGAGGCACCCGACCCGTTCCACTTCTGCTACGCGACCCTACCGCGCTTCTACTGCACGTGTTATTACTGGCCCCCGACGACCCGCCGCATCTGGATATCCAACATTTCACGAGCATCGTGCGGGCGCTCTACACCCTCACCTACTACCAAGTAGTAAACCAGCTGTGTGCAACGGGTACGTTGACCCCAGCGCAACACTTGCGACCTGAAGGACGCGCGCGGGGACTGCTGGAAGCGGCGCAACTGCTGCTTGCGGCCCGGGCTCCTCAGCACCTTCTGGATGACGATGCAGCACATGCTGAACCGGATGCTACGTTTGACATTGACAAAGCTGAGGAAGAGGTACTTATATCTTCTAACCGTCCGTGTTTTATGAATTTTAAATTCTTAAGTCAAGTATATGGCGAACCATGCTATAAAGCGAGTACACGGTTTTAGTGAATGGTTCCATGTCTTTAAATACTTTATATTATTCGTCTTTTTAACAGACTTGGACAGTTCACTGAGAGTTTACATGTCAATACTGAATCTATATTGTTCATACAGGTACAAGATCTAGTCCTGCCATACTTGCGGATAGTGTCCCTAATCCGCGCGCACGTATACGACTGCGAATTGCCGCTCATCACCAGCGACCGAGACGAGTTTGGTGCGCTTCTGCGGTTCCTGCAATTGGCGGATGGCGAATCGCTCCTGGCGGCTGACGCTTTACCTGCCGGTGCATCGGCCGCCGCCCGCGCATGGGCGCGACAGTTGGCCACAGCCAGCGCTGGAGGTCAGCTGGCCATCGGTCGTGTGGTACGAGGGCTGCACGCCGTATGGACGGGCCCAGCGCTCCTTAGGTTACCGCGCGAGTACGACCGCCTCTTCACCTACTACCACGAGCGCGTGTGCCTTCAGTGCGGCGCAGTACCCAAGGAGGCCTCCGTGTGCCTTCTTTGTGGTACGTTGGTGTGTCTGAAGCAACCTTGTTGCCGTCAGCACCAAGTCGCCGAAGCGGTACAACACGCCATGGAGTGCGGGGGCGGGACGGGCATATTCCTGGTGGTGACGTCCACTTACATCATCGTCATCCGAGGACGCCGTGCCTGTCTCTGGGGAAGCCTTTACTTAGACGACTACGACGAAGAAGACCGAGACCTTAAGTGAGTTTTTTATTGGCAAAATATCGCATAAGTTATTAATTACCATAGACTGGGTATCAGACGAAACTATTCATATCAGCGTGTCCTAATGTGATCCTGAGACACCGTATGATTTGGCTATTCGAAAATTTATTTAAATTATTTACTTACTGGGTTTCGTTGACCATTTCCTAGTAATTTTTTCTTCCTAAAACCTATCATTTAAGTTTCTTAAGTGAACACTTCCTTTTTTTTTAATATTAAAATTTAGCATAAGAATTTTAAAAGGCTTACATGGGATGGCACAAAAAATGTTGGGAAACACTGATCTGTATTGTAAAGACGTGGACCAGGTCTTGTCTTTGAAGCCCAGTGCTGTGATCACCGCCCCTGTCAACATTTTCACTATTCTTTTATATAAATATACAAATTTAAGTCAGTTCCCTGGGTTGAAAATTGTTTCAAAATTTGATCATGGAAAAAGATTGAGTCTTCTCAGTCTTTGATCAGCGAAACCTGTAACTTACTAATGTAAAATCAAATGTTTCTAAATGCTTTCACACAACTTGAGCCAAAAGTTCAATACTTGTGTTTTATATTGTGTTATCAATAATTGCAGACGAGGCAAACCACTATACCTGAGCGAAGACAGAGCCGAGCTGCTCCAAGCCCAGTGGTTGGCTCACCGCTTCGACCACACCAAGCGCACCTGGGTCTGGCATCGCGACTCTCTATGAGCTACTGGACACGTGCGATCGATATGGTAATAACAGATACAAAATACTTTTTCTTACACGTAGGTGGGGTGCTAAAAGTTGTGATTTCTGTTTGATTTTTTTATTCTGATATATTTTAGTACTTTATTGTGTGCTTATTATCTTGTATATGTTTTAATTTTAATTTCTATTTTTTTGTAAAACTTATGTTTACTTTAATTGTCATACATTTTAGATGGAAGATTTTGTAAAATAATTAGTAGATTTAGTACTATGTATGATGTCGTAAACTTAATAACTAAATAAATAAATACTCAAATTGTATTGCTTTCAGGTGAATCAGGAACGAGTCAGGATCGTGAAAGGTTCGCAGGTCGGGCTCTGTAGTGACTGACTCCAACAACGAAGCCCCAGAGCCCTGGGACGTCTTGCAGTCTTATTTAATCCGCTGTGCAATTATTGCCAAGTGCCTCATTAAACCTTTGATCTGTTTTTGTTACTTTTCTCTTGGTTGCATAAATTTTTAATTTTGGAAGCATTGTTGAGTACCTCAATCTCCATTATTCTGATGGCCTTAAGCAGAGGACTTTATTGTAGATATGAAATTCTAATGATCTCTTTAAATGCAATATACTTATAGAATTGATACCCTTGAGTCGGCAATGCTTGGTGCTTCACTCGACCGCTGTAAATAAAAATCAGATGTATGTGTATTGCCGTCTCTCTCTCTGCGTGCAACGTCTCCGAAACCGTGCGACGAGGACAGAGATGTCACAGAGCTGTAAATAGGAAACGTTAGGTGTATGAAGTGTTAGGGCTGTGACACGAACCGCTATCGCGGCGCTAGTGTAGCGAATAATAAATTATTTTTATTTCGTTTATTATACTGTATATGTCTTAACGAGAACGATTCTGCCACATAACCAATTTAGTTATTTCACTAACTGTAGTTAAAACATTAATTAGAAAAAGTATGAATTAGTCATTATCGCTCGGTCCGTTATCAAAGTACATTCGGTTTAATAGAATGCGCATTAGGTTATTTGTTAATTTTACATTTTGGTTGAAAACACCAGTGCGATGATATAGGGTATGTTACGCAACCTACGAATTGTCTTTCTATTTTTGTATAATTTAAAACATTGATAATTAAATATCTGTTTTTGACTCGACCTCTTTTATTGTATTACAACCACAGCTTATAATGGCCAAATATTTAAAAAATGAGTATTTACAATATTGCGACAGAGATGTCCTTCAGCATCTGATGAGGTAATGTTGTTAACATTAATATTCTATGTAAATGTTTGTTGTATATGTTCAGACATTAAAGTTGTTGATATTTCTATATTGTTTCATTTCCAATAACGGATATAACTTACGGGGATAACTTAATCTAAAATTAAGGACTTATTGATGATGCGATATCATAAATTATTGTTCGTTTTGAAAAGTCTTACTCGGGGCTGTCATAAATAAATTATCTTGATGGCATCACAACCTTGGGAAGAATAGGTCGTAAATTAGTAAATTGACACCCTGTCAAGGATTGCCCAAGACTCCCGCTGTTTTCCCCAGAGCCATGACAGACGTTTAGAGAATTAATTAAAAATTATAGATAACTTCAAACAAAGCAGGTCACATACACACATTACAAACTTATGAGTTTAAACTATATGTGATGATTATATTTGAGTATTCAATTATTGTGTCTCTTAGCAGTGTAATAAATATAACAATAAAAATACAGAACAGAAGTAAGACTAAGATATAACAAAATTATAAGACCTTAAAGTGTAAGTTGACAGCTTTATGATTTTTAGATTTCCAGAGTTTAATTCAGTCAACACAATCGTGAGTACATAGAAAATATTTTTATTTTTGAAGTGAAACTTCTTTATCGAGGTTGGAAAAAAATTTACTGTAACATTTTTTCGTTACGCGTCACATTTTTCGGTTACGCGCCATGTTGCTTTTTGAAGTCAAACTCCTTTATCGGCGTTGGAATGAAACTTCTTTATCGACGTATGGGAGAAATTTTGTAGCAAATCGTCACGTTTTTCAATGAAGGTAATAATTATATTACAATTAATGAAATTCTATAATAATCTTCGTATTAATAAGGTAAAATGAAATATTTGTATTCATGTCTATGATAATAAAAGCCTTTTGTTAAACTTTATCTAATTTAACGAATTTCTGTAAAGTTGCATATAGTAGATCATTTTTCGAAAAATAAGATCATAAAGAAGTTTCACTTCTTACGTGTGTACACCTAGTACACGCACAATTTATTTGTTTCCCGCAAATTACAATGACCTGGGATCTAACTAGTTCATTCAGTTTGGACCTGTTATTCAATTATAGAGGAACATCAGGGTCCTCTGTAAATTCAAAAAGCGATCCCTATCTCAATAACGAGATTTTGTACCGCGAAATCCCGAGGTTGCAACATCACAGCTACGGATATTGAGAGAACTACATCGAACTAGTATACAAAAACACAAGTTGTACAGGCGCAGATCTATACTCTTGCATCGCAATTCAAGAGATTGAATTACGACGAGATTTATAAGCATGTAACTCTCTTTAATTAAACGAGTAAAAAGTATTCACAGAAACTGTCTTCAAGACTTAATATTTATACATGTAATCACGTTATGTGGATCTATGAATAGTCTACATATTCAGATAACACCTAAAAGCTGATTCGATATTTAACAGCTAAAGCTAGCTTAAGTTGTAGACGTGCAATAGTTTTTTATCAAAAACTATACTGAAGGATGTTTAATTCATTAGAAAAGTAATAAGAATGATCTATTTAAGCTTCCAAGCTCATGCCTTTTCTCGGTAACCCTAGGAAGTTAAATTTAGTTGACCATTTTGAATTAAATCAGGTACAAGTAGCGGCACGAAACTCTAGCGCTGACCGTTATTGCGCAGAAGTAAAAAATAAGGTACCTGAGGGGGGCTAGCGGAATGAAGAGCGGGCGCGCGTAGCGTCGATTCCGATTGGCTCTCCAGTCGCATTCCGTCCCCCGCACTGATACGACGCCCCGCGCACATATGCTATTAATATTATTGTTACTGTTGTTACGTTTTGTTGTTTTTTTTTACGTTTGAATTTGTTAGTGTTTTGTTATTTGTTTTTAAGTTTGTTTGTGACTTTAAAGTGAATATGCCTAGAACAAATACTGTTTTGAAAAGACAAGCCAGGAAAATGGTTTATGACGTGAATTGTTTTTTAAAAAGGGAATCTAACGAATTAATTGATTCTTTGATTCGTTATTTAGGTAATCATTAATCAAAGTGGCATATAATGTATTCCGTGCGCGACAGTACACATGCGCAGCAATCCCCTCCACGTATCGGCCAGCGCTAGACTTACGTGCCGCTGCCTATATAATGCAACTCAGACAGCAGTGTAGGAATAGCGTGCGCCTCAACACTGAGCTCGTGTGTTCGAATGGTGGCTTTCCACTAATAGATTTTACTTTCTATGTGTGAGGTTTCCTTCGGCGAGTTTCAGGTTCGACGAAAAATCGACGGTGTGCCCTTCGCAGAAAACCGATTATATTTTTTTATACTAAGAAAAAAATAATGACAGGTATTTGGAGTCAGTTTCATTTATCTAAAAGACATAATATTATTATTAGTTGTTTATTTTTATTGATTTTTTTTTTTTTTTAGGAAGAGTTAGTTACATATTTATAGTGCCTTTTTAGGGGGTCACTAAATGCTTACAATTTAATTATATAATAGCTACAATAGGCATTATATATATATCATAATAAAGTTCTGACTGAAATGATTAATTAGTTTAGGTGCTAATTATAATATGTGAAGAAGGGAAGTAACAAAAAAAGGCACAATTTGTTAAAAGTTTTAATGTACATCAACTATTATTTGTATAGAGGTAGAACATTCTACTCTTAAATATAAAGTAAATTGCTAACGTACGAGCATACAAATAAAATAATTTCATAATTTGCCGGTAATATCATCTATAGGCGGAGTCTGAACCCGGTCGGTGACGGACAAGTACGAAATCCCTTCACAATATAAAACGATCATTTAATATGAAAAACACACAAAATATTCCTGTTTGTCAATAATAATAATCTTTTTAAATAAATGAATATTTTATTATAGGCATATTTATGAACCGTACATTTTTTTCGAAAATAAAATTATCACAGAATAAAATATGAAACAATAAATGATGGCAACTCGTCCCTCGCGATCGAACAGAACGACCAACTTAACAATACTTAGCGAATACTGAATATTATTTATACCGAATTAACTTATGTTACGTACAATCATTACTTTGACACAAACCTCGAGGAATGTTGCCCGTTACACATCTAATATACAATTTAGTAGGTCGCGTTAATATTATATAAACGAAAATATGATCCCGCATCTCTAATAAAACCTCAATCGTTTGGACGTTTAGTCTAATTATTATGTCTCAAAAACATACAAATCCTTAATCTACTTTACCTCTATGGTTTCGACAACTCAAGTATCGGCGAAAGGCCACAGCCGCGTTGCTTTCGTAAAAATTGAATCTGTATACGTTAAAAATATCGCTTTGAGAAAATACGTTTGTAAATTGATCTGAAAAAGATAAAACTAGTCTCGCAACACGTCCACCCTTCCGCCGTACATATACATCTTATATACATTACACCTAGTCTACGCTACCTAGCTCTATACAAGATACGTGTAAACGTGAACACATTCAATAAGATATGGGATTCAGTCCGCTCCGAAGCGAACGCTCGTATGGCACAGAATTCAACCCACAGTGATTATTTTAATGTATAAACTAATGCCCTTCTGTTCGATTTATCACTGTGGAAATGTTAAGTAAAGCAAGAAACGATTACTATAAAGCGTTTACGTATATCAGCGTTAAAACTATAAATTCGTACAACTAATTCATATATGAATGAAATGAACTAGAATAATTAAAATATACTGGTCATTCTGAGATCTGGTCGTGATCTGGTCAATTATTGAAATGTTTTATGACATCTTAAAGTCAAAAAAGCTGAATTTAACTCTAACTTATACATCAAAATTTCTTCACTCAAATGAAGTGAACTAAGCGAGAATGTTTACACATATAAAGTAAATCTCATATAAAATGTTTTGTTTTAATAAATTAGTATAAACTTGGTATATGTCACAATGAACACTATGGTTTAGCCAACCCAACCTCAGGTTCGAGCTTTTAACCATTTCATGTATTTTGTACAGGTTATTGTTAAATAGTTTGTAACATTGCCAAGGTGGAGTCAACTCCTGATATTATGTCGAACACTACAATTAGTTTGTATTTATGGTAAGAACTAGTGCTCGGGTTCCAAAAGGATAATAAATCAGACAATCACAGTAACCGAAATCAGTATACAAAAATACAATTTCACATCAACTGTGATTGTCCGAGTCCATGGCTCCAACCTCTTGTTAAACTTCCTTACCTTAATATAAGGTCGGATGGAGGACGTTATAAAGAAGGAATGTGCCACGAGGGGAGAGTGGGGCCCTCTTGTGGGGGAGACAGCAGTGACAGAGGGCCAGGGGAAAGGGGGGCAGGGTCGACGGGCGAAGCAAGAGCGTCATCGACGGGACAATCGCAGTCGTCGGCTCGCTCGTCCCGAAAGTTCCCGTAGTCGTCCGTGAGCTGCGCGTGACGTAATACGCATACGTGACGACGCACGCCCGTCCATCGCCATCGCTCTGGAAACAAAAGCATTTCATGAATTATTATTTTACCTAAATGTTACATCTTAACACTGATGAGATAATTACCGTTCCTATATTGAAAATAAATAGTTATATAATATATTATAGGAGAGTGGAATGGAGCGCATACTACGAAACATATTTATGGGGACATAAAGTGTTTCAACAAAGATTCAATAAGCTATATATCCATTTTCCATTTCTAAAAATCATCAAAACTACTTGTGTATATATAAATTTAAGTTAGGTTAATTCTGTCTTTACAGACCTATATTGAAATGGGTTTCTTACAAATGTTTAATAAATATATCATTACCTCGACTCAAATCACCATCAGCAATTAGTTCTTCATTCATGAGTGCAGACAAAGCGTCATCAGTGTGCTTAGAGTCTGAAATAATATTAAGTTTAATTCAGTCATTCTAATCAACAAAAGAGTCAATATATAATTATAAATACAAAATATTAATTGTGTAACTTAATATTAATGTAAATACAGAATAATAACTTGTGTCAATATTATTATTTAGCCCCCCTGGCCCAGTCAGGCACATAGTGTTTTAACTCAATCAAGAACTCTAACAACATAGATACACCAATCATCTCATTAAACATCTTTATGACTTACCATAGTCTTCCTTGATTATTATCTCTTCTTTAAAAGCTCCAGGCGATGCAGAAGTTGGAGTTGTGGGTGTGGCAGGTGCAGTGGGGGTGGTTGGTGTAGCAGGGGGCGTAGGGACAGTGGCCACACCTCCTGACACGCACGCGTCGCCACTGCTATTGGAACTGCATTCAGGGCTGTATGGGGCCATCTGAAAGTGATACATCCACTATTATATTACTTTTATAAAGTTTCTCCAGGCTATTAAAACCCTAATTATCTATATAATGAAGAAAGATATAATTTGTCATTTGACATACCCGCAGGCTACGCCGGCGTCGTGGTGTAACTTCAGCCATTTTATAACTGCTATCCATAGCCCAGTAGGAACCTTTGCCAGGATCATCTTTACTTCGAGCTACTTTCATGAAGCATTTGTTTAATGAGAGGTTGTGCCTTATTGAATTCTGTAAATATTTTCATTAAAATACATAAACAATACTCTTTAACAACGATCTTGCTGCCATAGTTAATATTTACTGTTAATTTTTCCAAATAGAAATACATAATAAAAAAATAGACTTATAGACTTTTAATTTTACTAAATTTAATCTGATAAAAATTATACCTTAAGAAAACTAATTTTTTAAAGTATAATATGCAAAATTAATAACAATAACAAGTTATAGGAAACCCTGAATTACTAGTAAGAGATTACATTACACAGCTTTAGCGACAGAAGTTATAATATTCCCTTTTTCTGTAATTATAAACATTCTTTACCTTTTTTTTTTTTTACTTCACCTCATTTTAGTTGAAAAAATTACTTCTAATTGAAACACTATACTAGAACTTACCATCCATCCTTTTCCAGCTTCTTTGTAATATGGAAATGCATTGCAAATATAATTGTATATTTCATTAAGGGTCATCTTGCCATTTGGTGAGCTGCTAATTGCTAATCTGATCATGCTTGCATAACTATAACAAAAGTTTACATTATTGGGAATAATTGAGACAGGAATTTTGTATGCACATTTGAAGAAATTAAAACCAGCCTATTCATGTTAGGTAAGTGTTTGAAATAATTTTTTTAATAAGCAATTCTATTTGTGAATCTGTAAATCGTGGAGAAATTACTAACATAGACCAGTATTATAAGATATGAATGACATCATTTTATTTATGTAAATAAAGTATAAATAGCCCGAAGGTTTCTGTGAACAAGGAAAACATAAACTACCTGTAAGCTGGCTTAGGATGTTTTATTTTATTAGCATTTAGCTTTTCCTCAATTTCCTTGTTATTGTTTTCCTGTTGTAGACATAAAGGTTGCACATCTTCGTACAGAAAGCGGGGAATGGGCCCCAGTGGGCTATGTCGCGGTGGTCCCGGGCTGTACGCCGGCAGCCACTCTACCCCGGGAGAATCACTCATTGTTCAACATATACGCACTACACATCCAAATCCTTTACAGCATCATTCCTCTAGTTGGTTATAATAATACGCCACAGAGCGTTGAAACATCGACCGTGGGCGTTATTATTATGTTCGTGCTACCTCCTCAAAACATTTTCTTTACTTCTCATTGTGAACATCAATCAAACTCAAAGGTCCTTGGTGCGTCAAATACGGGCACTTCCAGAAAATTAAAAATCAGGGCAAAGGTATAGTTGTTAATTTCAAATAATTGCACTTTCAAAGACTTAATACTAAAAAAGGATAAAAATAACGTAAAAAACTAAATTAAACGTAATTTTCGTAAACTAGAAATTATTATGACATTTGAGGCGCCTACAACAAGGAAAATGGCGTTACACAGACGATAAAAGATATCATAGCCAAAAGTCTATGAACTATAGATAAAATATAACTTCAAATATCGGTAAAAAAACAATAACACTAGGAGGAGGGCGTAGATTTGAGGAAATTAAAAGCAACATGAACCAGCTACCTATTTGAATTATATATAGATCCTAACCTATGCCAAGGTTATAAGGATTTATTATTTAGCCAGTGCAACACTCGTGCCACTTGAATAACATGCAAGTGTGACCAAATTCAGTAAAAAATATTTCTCCAATTTTTTTAGTAGATTTTATTATCTTAACTTTAACGAAGAAAATATTGTTATATTGCCGGAAAATATTTTAGAAAAAAAAATATATGAAATTTCTTGTAGTATTCTATTTATTTGGTATGCATATTTATCCAAAAATTTTATCATATTTTTTGAATTTAATCAAGTATATTTCAACTTAAGGAATAATCCATAATAATTGCACTTTTTTCCCTTTATAGTTGTCAGGTATGTAAAGTAAATTAAAACTTTTTAAAGTTTATATTTTGGTATATTGAGAAATTTTGTAGGCTAACACTGATCGAAGCGCCAGCTGCCACTACCATTTAGTAATCTGTGGCCGCCAGGCGCCAAGTACCAACGGCCAACTACATCTTTTAAAAATTGACAGTTTTTTCTAAGTGTCGGTGTGAGTCAGATGTTTCATATGTTATTCTTGTTACGAGTTTGTTGTTAAACAAGTTTCTTATATTTTAAATGCTGAAAGATAGTTCAACAACTAGTTTATTTCCGTGTATGTAGTTCAATCAGTGAAAAGTATGACGACGCAACCAGAAGTCGGGGTTCCCGACTTTGTTCTTCTGGACAATTTGACTACGGACAAATTTATTGAAAATCTGCATCTCAGGTGAGCCTCTTATTATATATTTTTTCATAACTTGACATACATAACATCATAAACATTTTGGTTTTGAATACTAAAAGATACGAGGATTTTTGTAATAAAACTTCATAACAACAGAGTTCATATTTTGAATGAATATCAACACTTGTGTAAATTTTCAAAGAATATTGCTTTCATTGTTGTACATATTTATTTATATTTTATTAAAATACAGTTATTAAACTTTTATTTCAAATATTTAAAACAGTAGTGTGCAGATACTAATGTTATTATGTGTTTCATTTCAACAGTAAATATTTTTAAGGTTTTATTTCTTAAGATTTTTCATTCAAATAACCTAACATACATAATTTTTTTGTTTCTATAAACTTTTCTAACCCTTATAATAAAAGATTAAAATAGTTTGCTGATCAATTAAAGTACTTTGTGAGATATCTCTAGCATTGTACTGATAGTGCGGTTGTCTTTGTTTACTTAGTTTTATAAAGCCCTTACATTAAGATTCTCTTGCATGTAAAAATATTGGATTTGACATACTGGAGTTACAGAGCTAAGTCTTGACCCTGAATCTTAGGGTTAGTCAAAGAAATCAATTGAAAAGTTTTTATGAGGAAGTCCCATGCATCACTTATTCTTATACATCTTTTGGGAAAAACAACAGATCTCTAGCTGAGATAAATTTACATAGAAAAATAATACTAGTATAAAGATTATCTAACTGTGTCTTAGATAATTCATAAATATTAATTTGTAAAATAATACTTCATCTATAAAAAGTGCTAAATAATTGTTTTCTAATATAAAAAACATATACTATGTGTATCATAATGGTATAAAAATGACTATTAATTTTACTTGAAATATGAAATAGTTTCAGAATTTAGATGTTGTCATGAAATAAAGGTATTCAAAAGGTCTACTTATAATAAGTCCACAGGAAACTATTATTTAATAGTCAAATTTATATACATATGAGTATGGTTGACTAAGTCTGAACTTTTAATTAATTTGATACATATATATATATAACATTCAGAAACTAAATAATTAAGGAAAACTATGGGAAATTACTTGTTGATTTTGATTTAAGTAAGTACTATGTACATTAGAGAGTCTAATTCTTTAAAAGACGTGTATTGTTTACGCGCGATGATGGCACCGTACGAACAATGGCGCGCATTCGACGTGATGTCATCTTTCAAGGTGTTGATGCGTCCTTTCGTTTTCCTCGTCTTTGATAATTGCACTTGTTGCTCTATATTATCACCTCCATTTACAAATGCCCATGGGCTGAATTCAATTTACTGAAAAGATATGCGATAGCGTAATTTTTTTAATTCTTTTAAATTTGTTTTGAACACAGTTCGTATGTGCACATTAAGTTGTTTTTTATTACACGTAAGATTAAAACAGCTGCTTCGAACACTAAAAATATTAACCTTATAACGAAAACTCAAATTAACGCTGTGTATAAACGGGCAAGGGTTGTAATTAATTGAATTTGTATGTAGACGCAACAGATCGATCATGTTTACGTAACAAGCCACAACATTGCTTAATTCCTCGCGTGTGCCATACCGGCCGTTCCATGTTATCCGAACCTCTTTGTGGCTCGCCGCTTTATTATACTAACTCCGTTTACGACTTTAGCAATATCTCTAGCTAAATATACTTAGGTTGCAGGCTTTTATGTGCCATTCGATTAGATGAAAGACTCTAACGTAACGCCACTAGCGAAAAGCAGCGTAATTTAGCTATAACTTTTCCTTCCCCATCAATTTAAATCGGTCCATTGGATCGTGTAAAGTGTAGTAAATCGACAGACGTATTTGCTTTCACGTCATTAGTATAGGTGTAATTCTGTAATGGATCCTTAATGAAAGTTGCACAATTATGAATTGTTTCTATCAAATCTAGGAATCTAGAACGAGTAGTCTCTCACGTACTATGTGGATTGTGCAAGTTATAGCTGCAATGATGTTATTTTTATATTGATCACCTACAATACTTTGTGTTAACCTAGTACAATTAATTAGTTTTACGGACAGTAGTAAAATAATAAAATACTCATATAAGGTAGATATTAAAATTTTACAATACCAACAGCGATAAAAGCATCACGAAGTACAAAATACCAATCGATAGGAATGTTATCAACCTAGGTACTTACCTAGACGTTCCTATTTGCAGTGGCCAGTTCTTATCACACCATTATCACACAGGTATTCGTGCTGAACACGTAAATTACTTGTTACTCATCCATATTCTTTCGCAGTTGGAATAATATATATATGTATGTTTTATACGTCCATCTTCATCATAGCCGAAAATAAAATCAAACCTAGGTGAGACGGATAAACCAAACATTTTCATATGTATAGAATCTGTCTGGGAAAGGACACACAACAACCTCCAGACCGTGACGGTTGTGGGACGATTCACTCTAGTGCAAAACTTGACGTTTAGGTCGAACTACTACGAAAACCTACTGCGAAAACCTCTGAATTTTTTATCATGTCATGTCTTTTCTCTAGATAATAATTGTTGTTATACTCTAAAATATGTAAGATTTAAAGTAACGTAGGGGTATTTCACGTGAAGCAGACAGCGAAAAAAAAGTGAGGTCGTAGAATTGGTTTAAATTCGGGTTAATCATACCTCTAGTTGGTATGAACGCAAATTCGTTAAATTTTTTTATAATGTTTATATTTCAAGTTATATATTTTTTTTTAGTTTATATGTCAAATAATTTGTTTTTCAAAATTTATTTTCTAATTAAAAAGGGAAAAGTAATATCTATACGAATTGCAAAGCGTAATATTTTTTTTAGTTTTTTCTTATTAAAAATTCTACTCCAAAAAAAAAAACAGAATTTCAAGTAGCATAATTTTGGGTCCATGACTTAAAATGAAATGAAATGAAATAGTTTATTCTTGCAAGTAGGACTATATAAATCACTTTTACAATGTCATCCTAAACTAGATGAAGTCGACATTTCCTAACTGACTGCCCTGAGAAGAAATGTCGAACATAAACACCATAAAATTCTACGACCTCACTTTTTTCAAAGGAGACAAACTTAATATACTGTTTTATATCATAATGCATAAACATGAAGACACTCAAGGGATTGTAGCGCCAAATTTTATGAGGTCACGACATAAAGATGCGAGAAATGAACTAATTTAACACAACACATTCGGCTTCATGCTCTGATACGCCTATAAAGGTCAGACAATGAACTTTAGCGAATACGTGACTTTATCATCTTCTATGCTCATTTACCAGCATAACGCCCTTTAATTTATGAAGTATTGCCCGCTTATCATAAAAAATTTGCTTTCCCAATGGGCTGGGAACTCACCCACGAGTTACTGGCGTTGTTAATGTCGATTGACAGCCATTTTAACTTTTTGGGATATTTTTAACCCCTTCTGGAAACTGGAGTATACACGTGCCTACGTATATTCTTTAGACTTATGGATATTAATAAATCTATTAAGTGACCGTATCCAATGAATAAAATCACGTCTCTATAATGACTTGTAATGAAGTGTGAAATTACATATCAACTTTTTGTTTAATTTTTGCGAAAAAGCAATCAAAAACTGTCATGACAACACAAAGTTCGTGGTTATTGTATTCAAATTATATTTTTTATGTATGGTTTTAGGATCATGGTTATCACTCAGATCGAACTTTGTTTGATCACGAGCGGTATCTTTCTTGTCTTCTTGTACTTTTTTAATGTGCAATAGAGCCGTAGCCACAAATAAGATGTCGAAATATGATTTTTTAATTAGGTAATTAAAGTTTTCAGGCAGTTTCCTTTTATATCATGGTAATGTAATGTCATGTGAGACTTTATTTTATATTGTTTTATAATAAAGCTATTGATTATTAATGGCATCTTTGTTATCACTTGTGACTTTCGATAACTCTCTTAATGGAGGCGTATTAATTACTAAGAACAATTAACCCAGCGTAACGGTCATTGACCTTAATACATGGTCATAATTTAACCATTCATTAGACTCCACATGACCGACTTAACACCTACATGTGAGCTACTCTGGACCGGTAGACAGGTGTAGGTCGAACTACTAGTAATGTCCACAAAATTCACGCATTCTTCAGTTAAACTATGTTCGTGTACCTATATGATTTATTATAAATCTACAACAAAACTGTATAAACCCTTTAAGATACGCGTAATTTGTATGCGGCGGCCACTATTGATTTTATTATCTATTATTCATCTAAGTAAATAAACAGAATTCATAAAACCTACTTATATAACCTCGTGTGTCACCACCATAATTAATTTTATATAAACAAAACCATTGCAACATAGTAGTACAAAGATCCTTTATATTTCAATAGCCGAAATGCTGTTACATGATTTACGAACCACACTTACATGATTTACGAACCACTCTTAGTTCTTACTAAGTAACGTTTCCTTGTAGAGCGTGAGAACAATGTGTCAGCACAACGGTCACGTAGGCCTTTAAGAATAGGATATAAATATATAGAATATTGTAATATTTAGTATTAAACGGACCTCAAATCGGACCGGTTGTATTCATTTTAACTTTAAGTTTTTAAAAACCCTTTTTCGCGGACTCACTACTTGACTGGCGTGAGGACAGGATAGTCGCTCTAGTGCAGTACTTCTCAATTATCGGTTCGAGCATCAAATTCTGCTTACCTAAAAGGGAAACTACGTCGCGATTGCTAAAAACGGCTATTCAAAAGAACAAATAAATTTGTCAAGAACGCAAATCCAAAAGCTTAAGGGTGTTTTGTGCGAGTGTTGAGGCAGCGATGTACTGGTAAGTCACCTTTTCACCTTTCAAATCCAGCCCTCTCCACTTTCTTTTGTTATTTGAGATCGACATCTCTCATCTTACGATAGTTTTAAGACTTTGTTAGAGTTAAATTCATATATAAACGTAAATTGTAATAAGTAAATTAAAGAAACATAGAAGTAAGTAGGTTAGTGCATGAAATTCTGCAACCCCTAAAGTAAGTATAAGTTTAGATCACATCAAATTCTGTGAGCTAAAATTATTGAGTAATTGTGTAATTATTTAATCAAACAATTCCTGAAAGAATACATAAAACCCAAAAAGAAATATTTTATATATTTCGAAAATACGGAACATCGCAAACAATTCAGCAACATGGTAATTAGGCTTTTTAAAGGTGGATCAATTCAATTTTTTGAGTGTACGGAAAGAATAGTTTTTATTGACGATGAAAATGAACAGAAAGCTGTTATTCTGAAATTTCATCTCGGGAAAACCTGTCACAGAGGTATTCAAGAAACTTTTACACGCATCAGGCGACACTTCTTTTGGAATAACATGAAAGAAACTATATCAACAGTAATTAATTCTTGTGAAGCCTGTAAACAAATGAAATATGACCGAAAGCCTTTGAAACCATATTTACAGTTAACTCTAACGCAAGATGCCCCATTCCAGGAATTATTTATGATATATTTAGTATCGAAGGAAAAACATACCTCACCTTAGTTTACGCTTTAGCAAACTAAGACAGGCAATTGAAATTACTATCAAAGGCACATTGACGTTATCCGCGCATAATAAAATACTTTTCATTTTACGGCATACCTAAGAAAATAAGCTGCGACTCTGGTACTGAATTCAACAACGATCTATTGAAAGAAATGATCACTCTATAAAATCCAAATACATATCGACACACCTAGGAACCCTAATTCAATGGGAATAGTTAAACGTTTTCATTCCACCTTAATTGAAATTTACAGACTGACAAAATACGAACAACAATGTACCGACGCCGCATCTATTAATCACTCATCATGGCATATAATAATGCGATTTATACTGTAACAACTTTAACACCGTTTGAAGTAGTGTTGGCCATGTAGATTCTGAAAACGCATTCAATATAGACTTCGAGAAACGATACTTGCAAAAAATTAATTAAAGATCACGCCAAAAGAATAAAGTTTTATACAAAATCATATTGATAAAATGTTAACGTTTAAGGAAAACTCTAGAGAAAACGCGGTGGCGAATCCGACGTCCCGTTACCAGAAGGGAAAACAATTTTCACAAAATTAATAAACACTCGTAGAATAAGTACAAACCTTTTTTGAAAAGGCCATAGTTACAGGAAAACCTGAAAGAAACACCATCCCTATTAAAATTAAGGTAAACACAAGGTACCAATTAAAAACATAAAACGACCTCCAAAGGTGTGCTTAGTGATCAGATGACACTCACGAGCCCCAGCTTGGGCCTTCAACTTCAAAAGTTGAAAACAATTCAGGGATCCGTAAGACAGGGAACATCCTTCATCAAACAGGATAACTGGCTTATTTTTAAGGTATTAGATTTGAATGGCCTACTAATGGAATTAGAAATAAAAAGGAAATATAGTAATTTTGTAAGATAGTAAGTGATGATAAGCCTTAGTTTAAAGAATTTTTAGGAATTAGGGAACAAGTAGAGTATTTGCAAAGAATAACTACTGAAAAGATTAGGCAAATAATCCCTTCACACCGAGTACGAAGAGGAATATTGAACCCTCTAGGCTCTATTATTAAAATGATAACTGGAAACTTAGATCAGGAAGATGCTCAACGATATGAACAGTTAATAAATCAATTAGGTAATCAACAAAATTTCCACAAACAAGCGTTTAACAGTTGTTTTCAAAATGTTAGATGGACTCATTAATTCATCAGAAATATTACACAATAACTCAAAAATTATGGACAAAAGACTAAAACGTGTAGAAAAAAAATGTTAAAAGACATAAGTACTAAAGAAAATAATGCAGTATACTCTACATAATATGTTTTAAGTTTATATAATCTTTTTGTAAGTCATTTTAGAACGCTTTATATAAAAAATAAGCGAATTAGAAATTGCTTTGGCTTTCACCAAAACCAATGTTTTACACATTTATTACAGATTTTAATTTATAGATCACAGTCAGAAAATCTTAGTATCCACCCACTTGGGATAATTTAGTAAATTAGAAGATATATTAATGTTAAATCATACATGATAGACAGGAAAATAACTTTTGTATTAGAGGTAGCTTTAATAACCAATTCAACTTATAGTAATAAAATGTATCCCTTACCTATCTTTCATGACCCTAAAAACCTAACCCTAATATCCCTATTCCTGGTGAAAGGTGTAACATATTACCGTTATACAGCTTGCAAACAAGTCTCTGAGGAAAATTATCTCTGCACACAAGAAAACAGGGGCACCGTATCCTGAAACGACATGCATTGAGGAGCTGATGACCTTCAAGGAAAACCCATCCAACTGTGACCAGAATACAGTAATTATAGAAGAGGTAAAGGTACAATAATAGTAATCAAATCATTATTCAAATAATTGCAAAAATGAGATAAGCCGAAACTCTATAAAGGGAACATAATATATCATTACTATAGATTAACCCTGCGATCTCAACATCAATGACATCCAATTACATCATCAGCGTTCATATACAGAAAATATGTCATCAGAACGTATCCCATCCATTGCTCTGAGTTACAGTCAACAGTGAACTCTAAGGAAAATCAGAATCCAGTAAACTTCAGGAATGGAGCTCAGTGACCGGTAACACATGTCTTACATGCTGTAACAACTTAACAGAGATAGTGATATGAAATGGGCAATTCAGTGAAAGTGAAAAGCAT
Source organism: Pieris macdunnoughi (assembly GCA_905332375.1). Taxonomy (NCBI): domain Eukaryota; kingdom Metazoa; phylum Arthropoda; class Insecta; order Lepidoptera; family Pieridae; genus Pieris; species Pieris macdunnoughi. The sequence goes on from CAJOBZ010000043.1 coordinate 775,310, forward strand.
AGTTTAGGCACTCTTTTATTGTATTTTGCTAATTGTTGTGTTTTTATAAAAATAAGATTAGTAATAGTTGCAGTGGCGAAATAATCAGAATTTGCATGTGCAATCCCCTGATAATTTCGCTCTTAAGGAGGGAGGAGTTATATAACCTCGTGTGTCACCACCATAATTATATTTTATATAACAAAACCATTGCAACATAGTAGTACAAAGATCCTTTATATTTCAATAGCCGAAATGCTGTTACATGATTTACGAACCACACTTACATGATTTACGAACCACTCTTAGTTCTTACTAAGTAACGTTTCCTTGTAGAGCGTGAGAACAATGTGTCAGCACAACGGTCACGTAGGCCTTTAAGAATAGGATATAAATATAATAGAATACTTGTAATATTTAGTATTAAACGGACCTCAAATCGGACCGGTTGTATTCATTTTAACTTTAAGTTTTTAAAAACCCCTTTTTCGCGGACTCACTACTTGACTACCTACTTAACTGATAAAACAGATTAAACTCATACGTGTTGATAATATAAAGTATTTGGTTTCAAATCTTATCATAGTAATACTTTTATTATTTACAATACAAAATTTATAATTCAATTCCTGCTATCGAAAATGTAAAGCTAAAAATAGTTATAGTAAAATAAGTGGACAACAGATCAACATTTCCTAAGCGCTTTTATATTTTGGGCAATTTATAAATCCTCTCCTCCTATCCTCCTACTTCGTGTAGGAGGTGCGTAGGAAGTAAAAAAAATTGCTCTACAAATAAATCTACATATGAATAAAAACAATATTGGGAGAACTATGACATAATCACTCGATAATCTATCCAATCTGTTGTAACATTAAATTTGGAAAACAAAAATCTCTTACTCAATTAAAAATGTCGTAAATTACTTTTTAGTTGAGTATATCTAATGCTCCTCAGTATTATTTTGCTACTTTTCTCGCTTACGGTACAGGTACTTAGGAACACATCAAGAGGTCACACTATTTCTCTTTTTTGTTAAATTGAAACCATGCATAACTCTATTATATATGATTTCACGTTTCTTTGGATAAACTCAAAACTATACTTTATCAAAACGATAACGTTTTTTAATTGGCCTCTTTTTCTGTTACTTAGTAAAAGTAATCATAAGATGAAAAGGTTAAATTGTGAGGAAGTTTTTTAGATATTTACATATTGTATTTTTTTTAAGAAATAAGTAATTTGTTTGTTTAACAACTTAGGCTCAGCTGGGTAGTATTCTAATCGTGTCGTTATATTATCTCATATATAAAATTCTCATGTCGACGTGTTTGTGGTTAAACTCCTCCGAAACGCTCGACCGATTCTCATGAAATTTTGTGTGCATATTGGGTATGTATGAGAATCGGACAACATCTATTTTTCATCCCCCTAAATGTTAAGGGTAGTCCACTCCTAAATTTTTTATTTTTATCTGTTTTTATTTTTTTTATGATACAGCATTAAAAAATACATACAACCACTAACTTTCACCCCTCTACGATTAACCCCTATTTTTTTATAATAAATGATATATATGGCAAAACGACGTTTGCCCGGTCAGCTAGTTTAATATAGTATTTTGTTTTCATTACTAAAATAAATTCGTATTGAAATAAAGTTATTACAAAAACACCTTACACTACACTAAAAAGTAATCTTCAGTAGTCGCCTCTGCAGAGTAGCCATCCTACTTCATCCTACCTCATCCATCATGATTCCTGGCTGCATCTCTGTGCCAACTGTGTGTGTGCATAACTATTAAAGTTAAAATAAAATTCTGTTTTTTTTATTATTATTAAACCCTACTAAGATTTTCAATTACTTAAACAATAGTTCTAGACTACGATATATACATATAGCTTCGCGATAGACACATTTAATAATATTTTTTTGCCATCTTAAAAAAAAAGGCCATTATAATCTAAATTTTGAAACTAACCTTTGTGTTTGTCGAAACAGTCATGAATAATTATTATTTATTTGGCATAATTATTTCTTACTATCTTATTTTATTATACAAAAATATATCCTATACATACTTATTGAGATTGTAAGTGAATAGTCTTAAGAACGATATTTATATAGGCCACATGATATAGTTTAATTTACAAAATAGTTTATACATACAATATGATAATATAGTACCTGCAATGAGTCAATAGTAATACGTAATCATACTCGGTAAATAAACATTTAAAATGATTCATGTTTTGACGTAAGATTCAAATATATTCTATTACAAAATGTTAAACTGTAATTCTTAGAGTAGGTACAAAATATTTTTGAAGACTTCTCTCTCATATTTAAAGTAAATTTTCAACGCCATCATTAATTTAGAAGTTATAGCGACCAATTTCGTCATAAATGGTACAAGATAGTAAAAGCATTAACACGTGGTAGGAAATTGGCTTTGACCAAGAATACACAGTCACTTCCTGAGTTGAACATCCTTATTATGTCTTGGAGATTTGGGGCAAACGGAACTCTTTATAACACCTTTAGTTCGGTGTAGGTTATAATCAAGTTTTAGCTGTGAGATTAAGTCTGGTTCTATGAATAGTTGCACGAACGTCATTTCCAGAATTCTGTTGCTTTAGTAAGATTTATCTATTTCTGTCGCTAACTCTTAAGTTAGATATTTTATAACGTTTGTTGACCCTACTTCTGCCAAACTGAGGTACCTCTTGTATTTCTATTGTTAAAGTCCATTTTGTTATTTCTTATAACTAAAATGAGTGTAACAACCTATGTTCTAATTAAATCCAATTGCTATGTCGCTGCAGAATAAAACTACCGCTATCGTAAACTCTATTTTTGTGAATACGTTGATTTCCTCATTCATTCACCATCCACCAGGTGACCATATATTATTTAGAATAATCATATATTTCAACTTATCTTAAATCCATATATGTATATATTTATACAATAAAAAGTTAGAAAATAGATGGTGATCACAAAGATTAAGCAATACCGCACAAAGCTGGTATTTTCAAATTCATATTTTTTCATCCAAATCAAAGGATCAGTTCTATTATAAATACATACATAATTTTATGAAAACCCACGAATTGTGTTCGTCTGCAAAACTCATTTGTTTCAAACATTACCACAATACAGCCTCGGCAGACTACTTTTGGGTAGTGACGATACGCTTTCTACCACTGCTTGGTATGAACCTCACGTCGTGGACATTGCCGGAGGTCAGCAATGCAAACATTCTGTAAACAAATGCCTTGAACCATGTTTGAAACATCGATAAAAACAACTATATGAGGATATATTCATAACGAATAGTTGCTTATTTTGCAACTTAACCTTTGGTGTGGAAGAGATCGAACAATATATCATATGCATAGATTTATTAGAAGAAACCAAAGACTATTTAGTACCATATAAAATGTGATCAGGTTTTACATTATCTATAGATCAGATTATTATAATCTCATTTAGTGCTTGTGTAATATTTAGCAAGATGCAACAATGTTAGAAATAAACACTTAACTAGTGCCCACTCATAAAAGGTGTCAGAAGTAGTGTACTGTAAAAACTATCTTATCGAACCTTATCAAAATTCACCTGTGCGATAACGTATTGATAGATATATCACTTGTTATATTGGAGACACTAATAGATAAGTAGATTTGTGAAATAAACAGTAACATAATAATATAGTTATTAAACGCAGCTTATTTATTAAGTAACATAGAAAATACTTCAGTTATTTTTATGGTATAAATTAAACTGTAACTAAATTATCACCCAATAAAATATTAAGCTGTTTTACGACTAGGTTCATCTGCATATTAGATTGATAGCGTGTAAGTGAATGATGTCGTTCTTAGATTATTGTGACTTAGTCATCATCTGTTTATACATTTTAATTTTTGTATGAATCATCGCTAACGATGTCCTGCGAATGGTTATGTCACAATGGGGCATAGAATATAATCGATATTGCATGTCTACTTGGTACTTAATAACAAGTTTCGAGGTATGGTTGGTTTTTGTTTTAACAGTAAATTGAGGATTCATTGCTTTTTTCCTATGCTAAAACATTTTAACCTAGTTTTAACCTTATTTGCACGCTAGGTCTATGGGTATAGGAACTTTTTTTTTATTCGTGATATACGATTTGGCGTGTATTTAACTCTAGCGACTCGGCCGGCATCGAACAGGCGACCGTGACCTGCGAAATTATAAACCTAAATCAAATGAATAGTATTTTTCGTGACTTTTCACCTTTCGTGCTAATATGCCACTCACAAATAAAGTGGCTTTCTTCAATTGGTAAAATAATTTTCGAAATCGGTTCTCTAGTTCCAGATATAACAACCTACAACCTGACATAACAGTGAACATAAACAGCGATACATGCGTAACAATTTATCTCCCGCAAAGATAGGGTATGCAGCTGAGGATGGGACAGATTATCTCATTTAACATACCTCTATTAAAATATAACATAGAATAACGTTAACAGGAGTTATCACTAGACGGCTGCCAACTGCTAAAGCTGCTTGCTAGATTTGGCGCTCACGTATTGTGGTAAAAGTCAAAAAGTCTTGTATTTAGTTTTAGTTTTTGATATTGAATATTGATTTTATCATATGAAACCGAATCAGCTTAAACTTTTAGTGCATTAAAATTCGTTTCATACGTATGTCTAAAAATAGCTATAATAAAATAGCGCGAAATAAGGTGATTTTTGGCAATGAAAGGTCAGTGTAACCAATTGTTTTTCTTTTTTCAAGATTCTTGTAGTATTACGTTTATGCGTCACATTGATGTGTTTAGCCTCCGTGGGCCGCGGCCGGTTGCTCTTGAACTACAAACCGGCCGCGGGGTGACGTCAGCTGCGCGCGCGCACCTTAAGAAGATAATATTATGCTGTTTATATATTTCATGTTCATGGTCACGAAAGGCTCTAAATATTTCCTAATTCCATTAATATATGTTATCTGAATGAATCTGTTTTAATACGGTAGATACCATCCGTGGCTCGAAAATACTTTGGTAATAAATGTCTAAAGTCATTGTATATAATACATATTATATATTTAATTTTATAAAAACCTTGTTGACTCTTAAAACGAGTACAAATATAAAGACTTTATTATTCAAGGTTTTTAAATGTAAGAGTTTACTGTGCATTGAAAGCAGCACTTATGCATGATATGTGATGTGAGGATTATGTTAGCGAGTCGAATATATAGGTCATATAAAAGAAAATAAATTGCTTGGTATTTAGGTCAGTCCTCGCCAGCGTCGCTGAGAGCTTAAGGATTCAATGCCGGGTATTTATATCTATGAAGTAACATTGAGCTTTTTGAATTAATTATAATGTTGGTAAACTTTCGTCTATGCTGTGCTGCCCTAGTTTTCGAGATGTTCAAATATTCACAGAGCATCACGCTCTAAAGAAAAACAAAAGCTTACCTTACCTTAAGGGCATACTAAACTTACAAATATAAAAAAAATCATAGAATAAATACTCATTTAAAAAAAAAAGTATTCGGTAATCGACGAAATACTGAAATGTAACTTACGGGTATATTATGTATAGGGTAATCCTATCAAAGGTCACCTTCATACCTACCTCATTCATAAAAAGTACCTTGACTGGTCTGTGAATGAGGTTAAAAGCTTGTTATTATACTAAAATGAAGACATATTTAAAGATGTTTTAGACACACATAAATTCAGTCTGCCTTTCTCATGAAATGTTATGTCGGCAAGGTGAACGACCGAAACTTATGAATTTTGGCACGCGAAGCAACGTAAGCCTTCAGATATACTTGTAAAAGGATCCTTTGTTACTAAGAGAGTTCAATAATGCACATATGTAATGGAAATATATGATTACTATTTAAGTTAAACTAATTAAACACAAGGTAACGAACGTTGTAAGGTTTGTGACCTAACGATTCTCATGTTAACATATGTATTATTTATATTATTTAGTTTACGTTGATATATTTTTGACGCTTATTATTATTAGGTTATTTGAAAAATTATAAAAATCGTATGAGCGTGTAACATTAAAAACTATCATTTGATAGAACGCAAACCAACGTTTCCTAGTTGTTCTTAATTTATATATAATAATTAACACAGTTGTGACACAACCTTTTATAGATCTTGGCCTTAGATTTATCTTTTTCATTGATTTTTTTATGGCCTAGCCTATACTTGCAAATTTTTGGGTGTAATACATGCCGACATAATATTATTTTCACCACGCGAACACACGTTCATGTTGAACACTACTCATGAATAAATGTAACAATTTGATTTCAGATTCCAGCACAACAAAATCTACACATACATTGGTGAAGTGTTAGTCTCAGTGAATCCATACAAGACCCTTGACATCTATGGCCCGCAGCATATGGCACAGTACAGAGGCCGGGAGATGTTCGAAGTAGCTCCACACGTGTACGCTGTTGCAGATGCATGCCAGAGGGTTCTGCGTCAACAGGTCCTAATTTATATCAATTTAAGCTATCTATTAACCTTAGTCCTTTAAAAAAACCTATATATTACAAGTACATATAACTTTTATTATATATATAAAGAAACTCGGTAAAGGCTTTTGAATTATGTGGAAGAAAATTGCGATTCATTGAGAAATTTATATATTATGTGTCGATCAGCAATTCGAGCGTTCTTATGTCTTCAATATGAGATGCAATCTAGAATAACCAGGCCAGTCGCATTGAAGAAGACCGTTGACTTTAGTGTTTAATAGTGAACGCTTGCATTGTAAAGCAGAAACACTGCATTTAACTTACAGTACATAATATCATAACTTAACCTCAGAAGTGCGAGCCGCCAAGTCATTTATACCTTTAAAGTGAGTTATCAACATTTGTTGTAACAATGGTGCGGCCAGTCGGCACTTCTACTGGTTACTGTTTAGTGCCCTTTGTGTCTTGACTTGTGCTCACCACAAATTTTACTTTAACGACCACCCGGTTCTTATGATATTATTTTTAAGACATTTTTATTATTTCCCAGAAAAGTTATAGTTATTTCAGCAATTACTAGTTCATAACTTTAACGCAATGGAAATATAGATTTTATAGTAGTATTAAATTTGAAGTTACCTTCACGTTATCTTTCTCTGACTGTTGACATTATAAGTAATGTATTAAACCATTAATAATTTATTACGAGTTTGTTAATTAGGCAAAGCGTGATAACTCTATTAAATAGCGTCGAAATCAATTAATTAATATACCGTTATTTTGGTATTAGCGTAGGAAATAACTTTTATAGTAATTCTACCAAGTTTTTTTTCCTGTTACATCGACTATAATATGCGTTAAAATAATGTTAACTAGACGAATAAACAATAGACTATGTTTTATTAAATTATTCATTTATTTTACTTATTTATACATTTTATATATTATTCCTTTGAGTATAGAAATTGACTGGCACAACTTTATTTCCAGGGCAGGGACACGTGCGTGCTAATATCTGGAGAGTCGGGCGCGGGCAAAACGGAGGCTTCTAAGTTTATTATGAAATACATAGCCGCCAATACAACCCAAGTGCACAGGGAATATATCGACAGGTAATTAGTTTAAAAAGATGAGGGTAGTTGCGTGCGTCGTGAGGAAGCCCACAGACCGAAAAAGTCGACGGCGTGTGTCAGGCTTGAATCAGAATCAGCCTAATCACCTACTGGCCTATTAGAAAAAACAATTGATTACGAAACAAATACGCAAATCTGAGGCCCAAACCTAAATATTAACTAGCTAATAAATTTCCACATTGCTTAATTTTAGTATCTTACGGTACCATTAAAAATAATATTAAGATCGCTTAAACACCCCATCGTAACCCCCATAGGAATTATCTCGTAAGAAAATATCTTGAGTACTAGAAGTAATCTCAATTGCTAATATACTCGGTAATATTTCAGCGTAATAATCATTACCATTTAGGCCAAAAGTACGACACCATAAATCAAATGAAAAACATATCTAAGAAATATCTAGATTTTTTTATCGCCAGTTTCGCCAATACTAAAAATATATTAATTATTATTCTCATCTAATTCTTTTCAGAGTGAAGAACGTTCTAATACAATCGAACTCGATCCTGGAAACTTTTGGGAACGCGAAAACGAACCGTAACGACAATTCCTCTCGTTTTGGCAAATACATGGACATTAATTTCGACTATAAAGGCGATCCTGTTGGAGGACACATTAGCAACTATTTGTTAGAAAAGAGCCGGGTCGTGGGTTTGCAACCAGGCGAAAGGAATTTCCATGCCTTCTATCAGGTTTGTACTTCTTACCTAGATAATACAAATAACGTAACTTTATTTAATTGGTTATCATTTTTTTGTAACCATTTAATTTTACTTCATTACGCAAAATTATAATTATTATAATGAATGCTATGGACTCTTCTACGTGTGTATCATAATACGTGTTATGTTGATAATCAAACAAAATAATACGATGACGTGATACTCATTTGTTTTAGCTCCCTATACATGTTCTTTTGGCTATGATCACTGTATCTCTAATAATAGTCTAACAATCGATCTCATCTAAGCAAACCTCGACATCTGACGTCCTATTGTGCTTGACTAACATGGCTTAAGAATGAAAGTATCGTAGCAACCCTTTGCCCTAGAATTATATTTCCTTGATTTTTCTTTATAGGTTATGAACTAGCCGTGTTCTGTCTGAAACACGCCGTTACTATTTATCGGCGGTTTTGCGTATTTGGTTCTTATACGCGATGCTGGTTAACGATGTTTTCCTTGCATAAACAAACCGATCGAGATTTGAATCCCTTACCAATACAATTGATTCACCGAAATTTATGTGTGGTGGAGATTATCGATGCAACGCTACATTACTACGGCTGTAAGCCGGAACAAGGATTTATTTAATCTGCTTTCCTATGACGAACTTTGTTACGCATCCCATTCATAACTACTATTGAAACCTACTTCCTTAGATTCTCTGATCAGATGGTCGGTGTTCTAGCGTTTAAAATAGGTAATATTACCCGGGAATTACACATTTCTCTTAATTAAATTGCAAGTTTAAGCAATTAGTAAAAGTGCAATTGGTTCTAAAGGACTATGCCTTTTTCTGAATTTCTCAGGAGGAAAATGAACCATATTTTACTAATAACTTTCATTTCTGTTCTTTTTTTATGATTGGACAATTCACACCAATTGACCTAGTCCCATGCTAAGCTGGTGAAGCTTGTGTTATGGGTACTAGGCAACGGATATACATATATATTATACATAGATAGACCTAACACATATAAATACATATTTAAACACCCAAGACCCAAGCACAACACCAAATGCTCATCACATCGATGTTTGTCTCCCATGGATTCGCAGTCAGGGGTACTAACCACAAGACCAATGAGCCGTTAGCTTGGTTTTGTGAACGTAAGACAAGTCCATTTACACTTGAAATTTGGTTTGAAAACTAATCCAAGTATTTAGAAATAAAATGTCTACAAGATAAACAGTTCTAATATCCGATTGTAAGACAATCTAGATTACAGGTAGGGACATATTTTTCAGAAATCTAATGTTGTTTCGGCCTAGTTGTTTGTATGATTTGCTAGTGATGTAATTCACTTCATACAGCTAACTTAACTAAAATTTGTCTGTTTTCCAATTTCCTTTACAATGTATCTAACACATGTAATTGTTTAACATATGTAGTTAAACACAATCATTGTGCAATATGAAAACAGTAAAGTGACATCATTGTATTGAAATTGTGTCAAAGCCAAACCTAATGGTTAGTCTATGTTTAAACAGCGACTTAGGGATTCAGCGTACGTTTTCTTACATATCATCTATAACAGTAGTAACTACAGTCAAAATCGGTTATAACGACATCGAAGAGACTACTCATATTTGGTCGTAATACCGATAATCATAACAGCCGATGTCGTTGTTATTGAGAACCTAATACAATAGAATTCAGCCGGGACCTTTAATTTTTGTCAATATAACCGGTATGTTGGCCTAAACGATGTCGTCTTAAATGGTTTTGACTGTATATTAATATTGAAATACCCGAGCATAAACATCGTTCTAAATTTTCTAAAGTCCTATTCCAGGAAACTGAGTGTCGTTTACCTTTTGAAGGCCACGCAATTGTCAATTGTTACAATTTTCCTTTCAGTTATTCGTTCGTTTCGACTCTTACGTTTTCATGGTTTCTGTAATATACTGAGTTCTAGTAATAGCACAATATTATTTTTTATTAAAAAAATATCAGTAGCGGTTTTCTCGAAATAGCTTGTGTTCGGAATTTAACTACTAACATATCAAGATGGTTCAAATTCGTTGATAATTGAGTTGATAAGCAATAAATGTCTACATTCTTAGAGTATTAATTATATATTTATACTTTTTTAACTGATTAGATTTCTGATAAATATGTCCCTTAATTATATATTAAATACTCTAAGATTTAGATCTTATATTATTAATATATAGTTAGATTTTCTTATATACGTTTCGTTATACAGCTTAGTCCTATTTAATAATAATATTATTTCCAGTTGCTGAGCACAAATAACGCGTACACAAAAAAGTTTGGTTTGAACTCGAGCGGGGTGTACAAGATATTGGGCAACGAGCGCACCACCGCACAAGACTCTAAGCTCTATTCCCTTACGAATAGCGCTTTTAATGCTCTGGGCTTTGCGCCTGCAGTTGTTGACGACATATGGAGTATTGTCGCCGGTGTTATTTTGCTGGTAAGTTATTTATGTATTTATAATCAAGGTAAAAACAAATTTGCATTCTATAAAAGTTTTTATAGTTTATTGTTACAACATTGTTCCAATTAATTTTAAGGACTTGTTTATATGTAAAAATTACAGAACTCTGGGACTGTTAAAGAACATTACCTTAGTTTAAGCTATTCACTTGTATTGTAGAAAATTAAGTTACCATAATATTACTTATCACCCATAATTATTGTATAGGCTACATTGTAATTCATGTAAAGTCGCACTCTCTTTTGTGAACTTTATTGTAAGAAAAAGAAAAAAACTTGTTTATAGTTACATGATGCTTTTCATGCCGTGAACTGTATATACTGTATGTTCTTTTACATAAAGTAAGTAAAAGTAACTAAGTAAGTACACATTAACCACAAACTAGTAAACAGAAACAAAATAATATATATGCTTTTCAATCACAAAAATCACACATTCAACAAAGTTCAGAAATAAAACGAATACAAAAACAATAACCATATAAACCTTTCGTAGGGTGAGCTGACATTCTCAGAAACTGGGGAAGGTCAGTTGGTGGTGGGCGGGCCAGTAAGAGCATGTGTCAACGCTCTGGGAGTGAGCGAGGCGGCATTACGTAGTGCTTTGGGCGGACGTGTGCTGGCCGCGGGCGGAGAACTCGTCAGCAAAGATCACTCGTTAGTGGACGCTCACTACACACGTCTGGCACTAGCTAAGGCCGCCTATGACAGGCTTTTCACCTGGATCGTGCAACAGGTTAGTGCCGCCTCTTAAGACTGTTATGGTATCAATGAGTTGGGTTAGTTACGTAATGAGAGTGAACTTCTATTGGATTTTTTTTTATTTGATATTTAGACATATGTTTTTCACTAAAACAAAACAAATAAAATTATTATTTATTAAATTATTATATATATAATTACTGCTACACTTTAATACAAATAACAATTATGTATAACCTGTAAAAAGAATCAACGTTAAGGCTATTGTTTCTAATATTTTTTTAAATAAATCGTCGTATAAATTTAATTGTGAAAAACCAGAGTGACTTGCCGCGCCACTACAGACAAAACTTTAAAGTAATATAAACTGATATAAGACCAGAAAATTATTCGTATAAAATACAAAAAGGTTGAAAATGCCAGTAGCGATAAGTACACATTCCACAAATCGCACTATTCCTAATATAGTGTTATACACGTTGCAGACCAAGAGCTAAGCTACGTTAGTTTAGCTTAGCTCGCATAGCTGACGCAATTTTCCATACGTCTGTGCAGACCGCAAACTATGCGACAAGTATGGAAAACTGCGTCAGCTATGCGAGCTAAGCTAAACTAACTTAGCTTAGCTCTTGGTCTGCAACCCGTATTATGATCTTTATTCAAGCATATAAATGTTTCAGATAAACAAGGCCATAGAAGTGCCAAGTGGGCAATGGGGCGGCACCCTGATTGGAGTACTGGATATCTACGGTTTTGAAATCTTCGAGACCAACAGCTTTGAGCAATTTTGTATCAATTACTGCAATGAGAAATTACAGCAATTATTTATTGGTGTGTCTTCAAAAAATATTAGTATAGATTTTCTTAAATTCTTTATTCTGTGTTTAATTATGGCTCCATCTGGAGCCGTACATATATAATATATATATATATATATTCATTGTATATAATTAATGAAACTTCTACTTTGTAGTTAAGTTATAGTATGCGACCCTCAAGCCTGTTATTATGCGTTGGGACCACGCTAGTCAACCCACTGGTTGACTAGCGTGGTCCAGTCGAAAGAAGTCCACTGACTTCTTTCTATGTGTAGATTTACCCCTCGCTTGCACGGTGAAAGAAATTATCGTGACGACCTTAGACTCAAATCAACATATCAGGGACTGAATCCCTGATCATCTTCTTGCCTATTAAGACAGCGTCCAAGACCTACAACTTGTATCGTTACTGATTCTTTTATTACTTATGATTATTAAATTTATGATGACCACGTTTCAGAGCTGGTTCTGAAGCAGGAGCAAGAAGAATACGCTCGTGAGGGCATCCAATGGACTCCGGTGGCGTACTTCAATAACCGCATCATTTGTGAGCTGGTTGAAGCACCGCATCAGGGAATCATCGCCATCATGGATGAAGCCTGTCTTAACCCCACTAAGGTATCTTTACCTAACGAAAACTAACGAAAATTTCTTTAATAGTTTTTACTTACAGTATGTGCTACAATACTTTTTAATTTGATTGTTTCAAATGAAAATTACACTTAATAATCCACTTGAAATTCTCCTTATGCATGTAGATTCATGCCATTAAACATATTCAAGTTCATTGTATCTGGAATGTGCTGCAATTTTCCAGATATCCGACCAACAATTGCTGGAGGCAATGGATAAGAGGCTGAGTGGACACAAGCACTACACTTCGCGGCAACTCACACCCATAGACAAGAAACTCAAACATGGCGTCGATTTCCGAATCACGTATGACGCTTAGTTATTAAATTTATACGTACAGCTGATTATTTATATTTTTGTGTTACGTAATTGCAGTAGTTTTACAAATACATAATTATTTTTATGCTGAGTGACTCTAAAGCCGAATTTACATTACGAAACTAGTGGCTCGGAATTAGTTTTATGACATAAATTTCATCAACAATTTCACGTGTAAATTTACAGTTTCATAATGCATGCATCGGTTTCGCGACACTGGAGAAATTTCGTGCCATGCGCATATTTTTTCGTAAAACTAATGTCACGCAAATACTTTCACGATGAAAACGCGACACGAAACTAGTGTCGCGAAAGGCATATTGCACAGGGCAGACGTGTGTGTTTGAGTGCATTGTGCAGCTAAATGACCGCCAAAATGGCAAACCAACGTTAGTCAGTTGATAAAAATATAAAATTCATTAACGAATACCAGCGTAACGAGTGTCTTTGGGATCCAAAACACCCTCAATATAAAAATAGAGATGCTAGAGAGGCGGCCTACAAAATTATTATGGAAACCATGGAAATGGACACTGTGAAAGAAGTTGTAAGCAAAATACGGATACTTCGTAATACTTACAACAACGAACTATTGAAAGTAAAAAAATGTAACACGACGGGTATGGGAACTGCTGAGGTGTACGTGTCTAAAATACCGTGGTTGTCTCATATGCATTTTTTGAAAAACATTGATAATTCAGAAATTAAACGCGTTGCACCCAAATGCTTTCTTCCTACCCATCCTCGAATCCACCAACGTCTTTTCTTTCGAGATAACCTTTTTCGAATTTTATATATTAACATCTGTACCACGACGTTCTGCATCGCAAAATGAAGCTTTGATGTTGACAGAGCCATGTCGTTGGTGATACTGTTGATTTCACGACACTATTATTTTTTGTTAAAGTAGTTTCACACGTGCTGCAACTATTTTCATGAAACTCATTCCAACATGCATAACACTAGTTTCGTAATGTAAATTCGGCTTAAGGGTCATAAAAAGTATATGTATGTTTGGATTTAAGGTATAACACTAAATTATGTTTCTTGTTCCCAAAGAAGTTGGTTTTCTTCTGACGCTTTCCTTTACTATACGAACCTTTAATATATCTTAATACATTTCTATAAAGATGTTACACACATACAAGAGAGGTTTTATTTTTGAATGCCTATTCAAAAAGTAATTGTTTCGTTTATCCTTATACGCATATTTTTTTTTTATCTGTATTCTTATTTGTTTTGTATTGTTAAAATAATATTTTTGGATGTTCGTGGGGCACAGGCCGTTTCCAACCGTTAGTTTCATACATGGTGCAAGAATAACGAATTGTAAATTTATTTGTTTAACACTTTTTGCAAAAATCAGTACAAATTATAATAATTAAATATAAGGCCTCGTTGCCCTCAACGGGCATTTTAATTATATTGTAATTTTTTGTAGTGTATTTTTCTAACAATATAAGTTCTCCTTAGACACTACGCGGGTGACGTGACGTACGCAATAACAGGCTTCATGGACAAGAACAAGGACTCCTTGTGGCAGGACCTCAAGCGATTGCTTCATTCGTCCGATGTCGCCTCGCTACGAGACATGTGGCCCGAGGGTGGAACGAACATTCAGAAGGTACATTGATTTGAATTTCAAGGTTTTGCTTCCGTCTCTATGACAATCGAGCATAGTTCACATTCGGACAAAAAAATTTTATTTTTTTTTTTGGATTACAAGCATTAACTAAATGTAATTTTATGATGTATTCATAATGCATAACTTCTTCTATTAATTTACGAGGATAAGTGTAAAAATAATTTATTATACTTGTTCGCTCAAATTAAAAATAATAAATACGTTGTTACTGACCAGCCATTATTTATTATTCCGTATAGACAATTTTATAAAATATCAAGTACAAATAACGTTGTAATATATTAAAACCATGTTTAAACTAAAGTCTCGCTAAGTCTAAAAAAAACGTTAGAGCCTTATAAGCTAAGGCTGTAGATTTTGCTCAATCAGGCTTTCTTAGTTTTATAAGCGTGGCGATTACATAAAAGTCAGTTGTTCCCCGATAATATACCCAGACGTAGGCATACCCTTCAGTATTTTATAATTATTCATAGCATGCAATTATTTAATATAAATTTATTCTTTTGTTGTATGCGAGTACTATAGGGTACACATAATGTACATATATGTTTTATACATTACTTAAAGCATCCCGTTGACCAGGAACGGTACGAGCCTAGTTTTGGAAATGAGTTTTAAGAAAGATATATATTTGTTTGCTTAAATACATTAGGCAACACAACAAAAGAAACACCAATAATTGCAACATTTTTAAGTCTATTTTTTATTCCAGACATCAAAACGGCCACCATCTGCAGCGACACTCTTCCGCAGCTCGATGTCGGCGTTGGTGCAAGGCCTTCAAACAAAGGAGCCATTTTACGTGCGATGTATTAAGCCTAACTCTTTACAAACACCCAACACCTGGGATGAACAGCTGGTATTAAAACTGCGCATTTACTTTCATAACGTGTTTTTTCACATCGATGTATTCTTTTAAGCTATTGGCAAACACATTAGTAGGTAATATGGCTTTGTTGATGTCAAAATGTTTAAGTTGACTGCCTCCAGTTGAACTCGGACGACATTAACTCAACTTAAAACAAGCTACATAATGATGAATAGTCACTTTTCGAGCGGTTTGATCCCTTGGAGTTGCGTAGAAATGTCGGGTCTGCATCTCCTACAGCTTTTGTCATGGAGAATGTTCAAAGTAGTTGTTCGGATTAATACCTTCGGCTGAGTTTCATCCGACGTCGAGGAAAAAGACGAAATCCGTATCACATTGACGTCCGTCGTTCCACAACTGAGCGTTTTTTTAGGGCAGTTTTTTCCCTACACTACCACTATGTGATAAAAGAATTTTCAAAATCATTAGGTTTTAAATTTAGTATTAATAATTTATAGCATAATAAATAATTATTTAAAAAAAACATTGTTTTTGACAGGTCCGACATCAGGTGGCGTACCTAGGTTTAGTCGAGAACGTACGCGTACGTCGCGCGGGATTCGCGTCTCGACAGCGATACGACCGATTCCTGAAACGATACAAGATGCTGTCCCAATACACGTGGCCTAATTTCCGTGGTACTTCGGATCGTGACGCTGTCATGGTGCTGCTAAGAGATCTGCAAGTCACTGATGTACAGTTTGGACACACGAAACTTTTTATTAGGTGGGTATTTATAAAAATTCGTTTATAAATATAACAGTTAATATAGTGAAAATAGGAATATATCTAGAAATTGTGTTAGTTGTTATATTATAGAAATTCTTTTGGCTAAATCCATTTTTGATAATAGCAGCTTGAAAAATGTTTAGAAAAATTATGAGTTATTGAAGACCTTATGGGTTCTGTGATGTTACAAAATTTCATATTATCACTCAATCATATTAGTTGTTTTTTTGACGTGACAACGTCTTATAATTCGATAGAGCCGGCTGCACGCAAGAAAAAAGACTCATGCGGCGTTACCTCTGAGGTGTTCCATTTAAGGCTTGAAGTGCAAGCGAGAGCGCGGAGCGAGCGACAAAGAGGCACAATCGGCCTCCGCGTTCAGCAGCGTTCGACATCTGTCTCTCTCCTACTTGTTTATTCAATTGTGATTTCCACTTACCTCCTTCTCTATATCCATTCAAATTAAATTAAAATTTTCTTTTGAAAAATGCACCCATTCCATCAGTATTTTCTTATGACGTTCAACTATCGTCAGTAAATCGACTTTATAGACAACCGATTTTTTTCATTAATTTAATTCTACAATATATATATAAATCAGTGGTAACTGAGGGGCTTAATCTAGTGCCTGGACCCAGATCTGGTCCATGTTTGGATGTATTTTTAGAAATACCTTGCAGCATGATGCCTTAACTATGAGGTTTTAGTTATTTGACGACAGTCTTACGCATTATTTTTTTTTCAATTAAATTTTTCATTAAAACAATAAAGTATATTTTTGTTTTTAATAAAAATATAAGAATAATTTATTAGTAGTAGTTCGCAGCCACTCCCTGGAAATATTGGTTAATAATGTTTTTGTTAAATTTGTGTTAACAGAAGCGCCAAAACGATCCATGGCTTAGAAGCAGCACGCGCAGAGTTGATCCCATCAATTGTGGTACTACTGCAGAAGCTTTGGCGAGGGACGATTGCCAGACGAAGATATAAGAAGATGAAGGCCGCGCTTACGATATACAACGCTTGGAAGTGAGTATTTCTACTTGCTATAGTGTACTGGATTTTTTATTATTTAATAACGATCTTATACGATCTGTACGTAACGTCTAAATTCATTATTCATTAAAGGCAAACTATTACATTTAGCTAATTAATGTATAAAAAACATTTATTCATAAAGCTGTTTATCTTACCAGTATTAAGAAGTAAGCCAAGAAAACTGTTGGCCGTAATGTTATAAAGAATACGGTTAGGTATTGGTAGAAGTAATGTATTCTTTTTAAATTAACATATTTTTGCCCAAGTCTCTCTATAACTAACGTATTGTTCTAGACGCTACAAGTTCCGTCAATACATATCGTCGCTCCAGTCAGAGTTAACTCGTGGGCGTGGCGTAATGAAGTCGTGGCCTGCAGCGCCAAGGGGCGTGGCAGTAGCGCTAATGCAAGGCGCGTACAGGCGTTGGAGGGCCTATTTGGTACTCAAGCCGGTACCCCGCGATCAGTGGCACCAACTCAAGCTCAAGATATCCGCTGCTAGTGCGCTTAAATCGCGTCGCTCGCACTGGGGCGCCAGCCGAATTTGGAAGGGAGATTATTTGGCTGACCAAACCTATAACGACAAAGCTTGTGAGTGGTTTTTTTTATGCTCAGTATTACAGATTGGGCAATGCATACTAAGGGTCTGTTTCACAATGTACGGATAAAGAACCAAATAGCTATGCAACTCATAAATTATTTGGAAGATAATTTGACACTTTATCGGACTCATAACTTATGTTGGACTTTATGTGACGATTAGCGCTATCTGACAGTCGTGAAACGCAACAATAGTGTTTATCCTACTATAATAAGTTATAAATTGCTAATTGGGAACTTATGTTAAAACTTATCCGTACATTGTGAAACAGACCCTAAAACTAATATCAAAAATATCCTTTTTATTAATTAGTAAAATATTAATTATTTCTCAGTTGCATACTTTACTAAAGGCAAAAGTTGACTAAAATAACGTTTAGCTAGTAGAAACGATTCATAATATGTATTATGTATAGTAAGTCTATACTATTTCTTACTCACTTGCTGGCGAAAAACTAATTGTATCGGCGCAGAAGGTTCATGACTTGCCATTATAACGCGTGAAACAGACACAGTAATATGTTCTACAGAAGTATACGTTGGTATACCATTTACGCTTTGCACTCTGTTTCCATTCTAAATCTTATCCTAAAAAATGTGTGCGTGTACTTACTAGGTGTACACACGTAAGAAGTGAAACTTCTTTATGACCTTATTAGAAACTATTTTTAAACACAGTAAATTTGATAACCCTAGCATACAATTTACAAAAATTGCTGCAAATTGCGATTAGCAAATTTCAAGTCGAAAATTAATCCTTTCACTTCAAAGTCAAAACATACTATATTATATTTTAAGCCGATGTTAACATGCGTACGTCGAACAAAATGTTACACTAAATTTTTTTCCAACCCCGATAAAGAAGTTTCACTTCAATTATTAAACTTTGCGTAAATAAATTGGGACTATAAATATCTCAGCGGTGTACCGGTCAGCGCTGTCGTCGCTGCAGCGGTCCCAGAACATTGGCAAGGCGTTATTCTCGTGTCGGGTCCACAAGTTCAACCGGCATAACAAGTTGGCTGAGCGCTGTCTGCTCGTCACTACTTCAGCGATTTGCAAACTGGATGCCAATACTTTCAAACTACTGAAGAAACCTACGCCTATTACTGAAGTAAGTGTACCAGAGTATGTGCGCGCAAAAATTATATATGTACCTTTAATTTATTATATAATAAATATATAATGACGTAACAGTACTGTCAACTTAAAACTGTTGGACCTCAAATATTTTGACGGTTGGCTTTTTGAACAGACTCTACTAATAGTGTATTAAAAAAAACGTTTCTTTATACTATAACGGTTTGCTTGGAATAGATAGCTTATACAATCAAAATATCTTTCATATATATTTAGATAAATTTGAAAAAATTAAATGAATATAATAAGGACATCTATGCACTCAGCCTTTAGATTACCGTGATTTATATATATTGTTTTTTTATGTGAAATATAAACTAATTAATATACATAACGTAACGGAATTAGTATTCGATATTGGGGTACTACACATATAAATCGTAGTCAGCGAACATAGTATTACTACTAACAAAGTCGTAAGTACTTTTACACATGCGTACAATTCCTGTGTCAACGGGATGCTATGAATTAAAGAGGATAATATTTACACTCTTTAATGATTCACATAAAACAAAAGAATATATTTAAAGAAAAAACTTTTTAACCGGATTAAAGTTATGTATTATTATAAATTTACAATTATTTAACATAATTTTAAATTTATCCGACGTTTCGCGTGCTTTACAGCGTGCGTGGTCACGGTGACTGAAGACAAAAGGTGTTGGATGTCAAAAAGTATCACAGCTGTAGAGAAAGTTGCATTATCTGTATTTATTTCCCCGGAGTTGGTATCGACTAAAAGATGTAGGGTTTTGGCAAAAATGGCTCACGGTGTCCTCTGTTTTCGCGGATTGTTTTTTAAAAGAATACATGCTATTCTACGCTTATAATGAAGAGAGCGTATGCTTCTGGCTATACTTTCGAGGCGTAACTACGATAATTTAAGCAATGACCACGCTGATAAAACTAAGAAAGCCTGAGTTACCTGAGAGACCAATATAACAGCCTTGGCTCAGACAAGATGACAATATATTATATCAAATACCCTTATTAGAAATCTATCGTTACTTATAGTCAATGTTTTATTTATACAAAAATAACGTTTCCAAAATAGATATAAAAATTTCAGTAAATGTTAACTCTGGGTTTATTATAGGTGGGTGCAATTCGTGTAATGAGCAGTGAGGCCCAGCTGGTGGTCGTGAGCGTGCCCTCAGCGAGAAATGACCTCGTACTGGGACTGATTTGTCCGCACGATCAGACTGACTTAGTGGGGGAACTCGTCGGCGTATTAGCTAACAGATACCATATGTAAGTATTAAATGTCGACTCTTTTGAATTCCCATCTTAGTGACTAAGTAGGGATTTACTTAGACAGAGCGTTGAATATAATAAATTAGTTTTAAAATTATGTTTAGTTGCTACATCATTACAACACACGCGACTTAACTACTGTGATAGTTGTTCGTGTCTTTCTTTAGTTTGAATTAAATTTTCATTAGTTTAATTTTACATTTAAATTGTGATAAATTATATTGCTACGTATGAAATTTAACTATCAGAAATACATATTTTTATTTAACTTGACAATAAATTAGTAAAGTAATATTACTCGATTACTCACTGATAAGTATAATATAGATATACTTGATGAATTGATAATGGTGGAGGGTTGTATAGGAGAAACACTTTCAAAGTAAAATATTTTGTATAGGTTGACTGGCAGTGAAGCAATTGTTGAAGTAGAGAGCGGTGCGACCACGCGTTGTACGTTGGGAGGGAAACATCGCGCGTTGCAATTGCCCGCTTCCGAACACGCGCCCGTTCAAACCCCATTCACGCACGCACATAACGTCATCACCTATCATCCGGCCTCTGCACGTGCATAGCATTTAGATATACTTCCGGAGTTCTAAGGCCCAACCGATTTTAACCGACAACCGAACGATTAGATATCGTAATGGAACGATTGTTGTACGAGATTGCTACGTGTCACATTTTTATAAGTGACACAACTGTTCATTTATAATACGACGACTCGTAGTAATTACGATTGGTGTTGTAGATATAGAAAACTAAGGGTATTAGTACACCTGATGAGATAATATGAATATCTTTACCTTTATTATACCTTTTTAGCACCATTTGTTTATCGAATTGACACATAAAAATATTTATTCCGGTTTAAATACCGTTTTGACGTATTTACGGGAAACGTATAGAATAGTATTTAAAACGAAATCTATGGAGAAACTGTTTGGTGGTGGCAACGATAATTTTAGATATGAGGACAATGTATTGGATATTTATTTAATATGGGTATGAAACGTCTGAGTATCTCTTGTCAGCACTGTCAAACTTCAAATAGAAAAAGTAAGTGACATATTAGGATGCTGGCTTTAATTCTGTCAGTGTTACGAAATTTAGGATAAGTTATCTATGGATTTAACGCAGACGTTGACGTTTAATTGTCAAATTGAAATTTAGGTAATTTATAAATGGATGTGTCATATTAATTTGAAAAGTTATCTAAGTTCTATTAAAGCAACAATAGTGTTTAATCTTTAAAAATTACAAGATATTACAGTTTAAAATTTAAAAATTTTAAAGTGTAATATCTTATAATCCAGTATTTTAATATGCTAATTAGGCTTAAAACGAAACACTAATTGTGGGCTATAAAATAGTACTTAATGTTATTTATATAAAATTTGTTTAAGTCTTTTAACAATAATGTAAAACAAAGTAAAAGATAATTTAAACAATAACACCTCGTATTCTAAACGACCTTCTAAGGTCTTCGTAAAATATTTGTGTTAAAATGTTTTTTTTCCGTAGAAAGTAAATAACGAGTACCTATTTACTACCGAAATCGAAAATTGAGAAACTCAGAAAATTTAAAAATTCAGAAATCGAAGGCTATTAGTTGTCTAATTTTAAACGACAAGTTTAAAGATGTTATTTTTTGGATTGGCATTGGATTGTTGAATTTTTTTGTAAAAGAACTCGTATTTATTCCATTTAGACGACACACCAAAAAACAATTTATATAACACAAAGTAAAACTCATGTCTATTTCTTACAAATTGTGGTTGCGCTGCGTTGAAAATGTGATCTACATTGCTATTGTTGTAACTTGGTAAGATTTTCTAAATGAAGTGCTTACGCTTAGTTTCAATATTCAAGATGATAGTTTATTTGCTTTAGTATCATTTTTGGTGAGTTAATCAGCTCATAGTAATTACGACTCGTGGTTTGGATATGAAACAGGGCGTTATACATATATAGGTACTTACAAAAAATTAAAAACATCCCCCGACTGAACTCTAGTCTTTAGAGAAATCAGAACTTAGATTTATAAATCATAATATTATAAACATCACAATTATTGTGAATGTGCTTTATTATGTATGAAATTTATACGTGAAATAATAAGTGATCATTCAGTTTAAAAAATTATCATGAAAAACAGGCCGTATATATAGGTCGGTTATGGAAGCTGGCGCGTTCACAGTAATCACACTAATGCAATTTCACTATACAGTATGTTTAAAAATATGACTTTTTTGCCAAGCTATATATTTTAGTCTACTCTGGTTTTAGTAAGGTTGGGTGGGTTGCAAATAAATAAAAATGTGTCAAATACATATAAATATTATGTGCATACGAGGGTGGATCCAAAAGTTCTAAGCCCGACCAAGAACGTAAAAGAGTAGTTTGTGTAAATAATTTTTCATTTTTCGACATAAGCTCCATCTAGCTCAACACACTTCACTTTTACTTCATTAACAATTCTTTCAATACTCCTCTTAGAAACCCCAAACGCAACCCGCGTCAAATTAAAAATAACATTTTTCCAATAAACTGTATTTATTAAGATGCTTAAAATAATTAAAAACGTTGTGCACCATTTCACAAGATTGTCCTGGTAATGTTTGAAAAAAGATCAACATGTACAGTAAAGATCAACATAAACAGTAGCAAAAGCAAAACAATAACTGTCACTTTTATACTCATAAGCTGGACCGAGCGCGAGAGAGACGGACAGTCTTTTCATAATGTATTTGTGATTGTATATCAGTTTGACATCACGCCTCGCGCTTATTCACAGACACTACACAAGCACAAAGTGTAAATGTGTTGAAGCCGCCAGCTTTAAATAACATACCAATACAACGTTGAATGAACGATTTGTCACCATGGTTACGTTTTTCTGTGTATAATGGTAACCATGGTAACAAATCAGTGCTTTCCACGTTATGTACAGCCAATGTTTACCATAATTAACTGTATTAATTGTACTATAGTAAGTATTTATTTTTTGAAGCTAGGTTATTAATTGATTTTATTATAGTGATGTTAAACGTGATATTTTTGTAATTTGTTATTGTATATTTCAATTAATTTAACATATGATTATTTACATAATGTAGCGGTTGATAAATGTGTTCTTAAAAGCGTACAAACTGATGATTAATAAAAATATCTGTTTATAATTGTTTGAAAGATTTCCAAATATATGTCGTGATACGAACGTGCCTTACACGGTGCCATCAGGTTGTAACATATTAAATGTAATTACAGTTTTCATGTGTATTTATTTACAACAATAAATCGTCATCCTAAGATCGAGATCGAGTGTGAATAAACTACGGCTGTATACTAATTATATGAGCGCAATTAAATTGCTAATATAAAGGAAAGTATTGTGAGAAAACTAGCATGGTTTACAGCAAAGAATCGACAGTGTCAATCACTTTTTATTAAAATAAAAATTTATACGTAAAGGGTAGCACTTGTTATTGTTTTTTTATTAAATGCAGTAGTCTCAAAGTTTAGTTCAAAATTTTTTTGCTAGGAATATTTCCCCTTAATGATACGTACAGTCAAAACCGTTTATAACGACATCGTTTACAACGACATATCGGTTATTACAACCAGATTGTATGGCCCCGTCCGAATCCCTAGTAAACTATTCAGTAAACAAACCGCTTATAACAACATCGGTTACAGCGACATATCGCTTACAACGACGAAATTTTATCGATATTCATCGGCTATAACGACCAACCGCTTCTTGTCTCAGCAAAACAAAACAATACAAATGATTTTAAATCTTATTTATAAGCATTGAATGAATATTAGGCATATTATTACCTACGCACTTTCTCCCGCCTCATCCGGACCTCTTCCCGGCCATTTGGCCTTGCATACTTTACACATGTTTAGTTCGCTAATTGACTGCGTGAGTAACAGTTTGATTTAAAAGTGTTGGTGTTGTTTAGACTGTGCAATTGTGCATTTATGTGTTATCATGTCGCAAAAATAGAGAAAAGTGTTTTTCTCTTTTTTTGTTGAATAAAAATCTCATGTCATATGAATAAAATGCAAAAATATTTGAAACTGGGGATAGTAAAAAAACAGACCAAAATGACTTTTGTACCTAATTATTTTGCAATAAATATATTTGTTTCTTTTTTGACTCCTATACATATTAGAATATTAACATACCATATTATAACCCATACCTACCTATTCTAGATAGATAACTATGTACTGTACTTGTGTATATGACATTGCTTATGACGACTATCGGATATAACGTCGGCAACTATACGGTCCCTTCAATGTCGTTATAAACGGTTTTGACTGTAGTTTGGAACTCCAAAAAGATACAAGTAAGACCCGAGGCAATCTCGCAGCCTAATGAACCAATTTGCTGCACAAAGTTGAGATAGAGTTGTCTAAACAATAGCTATAGTGACCACAATGGTGAAATAGGTACAAGTCTTCGAAGAAATAGATTTCTAGTCTTAAGGAAAGATGTGAACCAAGTTATATTTTGTAATATATTAATTTCCCGAAATATTTTCTTAAAATGTATCGCCTGATCTGGAAGAATTAATCGAAGAGCGATATTGGTATAGCGTGATAATTAGTATGTGGATAGTGTCCCTCGGGTGTTCCAGGTAAACATGTGGGCCCGCATACACAAAGAATACGATAAGTAATAACTACGTAAACCTGAAACATATTTTTTGCAATAAAAATATATGTACTTACTTAAATATACAACAAAATAAATGAGTATTTTCAGTTAGATGTTTCAATCAGAGATTCCAATTAAGTTCACGCTAGCTTAGCGTTCGTAAAGCGAGAAACATTTCGAATTGCGAAGAGAGTTCTAGATTATTCTAACCAGAGTGGAATCTCGTCTATTTAACTACTAACAGATTTGTGGCTGCGCAAATATTTTCTAATTAACAGTGAACAACGCTGTTAATTAAGTCTTATAAGCAGTCAAACGAACAGACCCGCAATAAGCCGAGGCGACCCTCAAAGCTTGTTTAATGTTTACTCACTGTACTACGCTGTAATCTAAATATAGATTTTTCAATTGGTTTTTTTATCTTAATCCTTCTCCGTAGTTCAGTGACTTCCAATAGTGACAGTGGTCCGTTATTGTATGATATTTCGATATAGTTATTTCAATATCCTTAGCGCTGAAGGATCGCGCCGTACAAAACCTTTACATGGAAATGCTAAATCAATCAATAATGAGGAGTCGTATCAGAGACATCAACAGCTTAATTATTTTTTAAATACAGAATTTAAAAAATAATGGCGCAAAAGCGGTCCAAAGGCGGTCCTATTAGTACTCGTTGACCGTTTTTCGGCAAATGCCATGGGTGCGGCTCTTGGCTCGCTTCTGGAATTATTTCGGCTTTGTCACTAAATATTCAAAAGAAATGGAAATGTGGTTCTGTAATCTATACGTATAAGAAATGCGTGTCTGTAGGATATATTACACTTAGATTAGTAACCAAAGAATAAGGCAACACGAAAACGATTTATTAAATTTTCTTTTCTGTCTGTCTCTTCACGCATCCCCTGAACTCCGAAACTATACTACCGATTTATTTTGCAATATTCACAAAACGATAAATTTGAAAATGTCAAGAAACAGTTACCTTTAAAAATATTTCAAGATCTAAAAATATCTTAATCACTGAAACATTGCTTTCCACCGTTATAAAAATGTAGTTTTACATTGATGCACAGTCAGTAAACACGAAGAACTTTCGGGATAAATCCCTATACCTAGATGGATATGTAGGTGCAAGTGTCAAGGATTTGTCTAGAAGGTTCGGTTTAAATAAATTTTTGAGTTGCATCATATTTGTCTAACTCAGAAACTTTACTATATATACAGTTATAAACAAAAGCGACCCATCATCATAACACACTCTGAACGTGCATAAAAGCCTTTTATCGTCAATAAAGAATTTAAGTGCAAAATTAGCTCTGGAAGCTTTAAAACGAAACCCTTGTAATCTTACTAATAAATAATATTGACTCGCTTTATTAGCAAACGCAAACCATCGGATTAATAATCTTGAATTTATATGTAATCTATTTGGTCTATGTATGTAAGGACCAATAAATATAATCCGGCAACTTTATTTTGTAACCGTGTTCCATAGTTTTATTTATTACCGACTATTTACTTGTTTAATATTCCGATAAACGAAAGATCTCCAACAATCAACATGACGATATTTACTTTAAATGTACCCGGAGTAAAATATTAAATGTTTGATGAGAAAATATAACTTTTGTATTTGCTTGTACTTGTCGAATCTAAAGTTGGGCGCCGCCCGCCCACCACTCTGAATATAAACCCTTGGGCGGAAAGTGTTGAGTTCAGTCTGTAAGGTGACTGCGTTACAGCTACTTAGGTAAGTGGAACTTCAATAATGTTTCAAATGATAAAAACATTGTTTTAATTTTTTTACTTTTACAGTTTATAATTAGTGTAGTGTTTTCCAATATCAAAGTTTTATTATTGAGGTGATTAGTATTGAGGTGACAAGTCTACTTATGTTTCGGGCTAAGTTGTAAATAGCAGTATGGATTAGAGAAATCTAAACTTTTGGTGAATTAAAAAATTGTGACTAAAGGAAATCTTTGTTTAAAATTGTGCTTGATCTAGACATAAAATGGAGGCCTAGTAGCTTGATCATATGACTCTCATCCATGAGGTCGTAGGTTTGAACCCCAGCTGTGCACTAATGGTATTTTCGATAAGCATATTTAAAACTCCCTACTACGGTGAAGAAAATCGGAAGGTAATCACATAGGTATATGAGGAAACCGGCGTGCTTTGGACACAGAAGGTTGATCGCCTACTTGCCTATTAAAAAAAACAATTGAATTTAAATAGATGCAGAAATCTGAGGCCAAGACTAAGGGGTGTAGCTATGTAGAATGTAGGTAATATAGAAAATCCATTATGAATGTTGTATGGGAGATAACTGCTTAGAACTTGAACAATAGTAGAACAATAGTCTGCTATGCATAATAGAATGCAATCTCGCCCGGACTGAATACAATTTCTATTGTAGGTCTATTAGAAGCGTTACTACTAGTTTGTTGAGTATGCAAACACTCCGGAAACGTCATAGCAATACTTAACTATGTGTAATGAAATGTTGCTCTAATTCATTATTACTTATATGAGAGTAGGTAATAATAATAATTAACACTAACAAAACCCATACAACAGGAGTTAGGTTATTTATTTAAGTATGAATAATAGCTTACTTTTGGAAATATTTTAAGCAGAGTTCACTGATAAGAACAATGAAGTCTACATTTCTCCTCCTGTTTGTTTCGGTTTCGTCCGCACTCGTGCTTTATAACAGCGGAGAGGAATCACTGTTGAAAACTGAGGTATTATGGTACCCTCACTAAGTTATTACACACATAATGTTATTTTAGTCGACAGTTAATCAATTCATAAATTAACTGCATTATGTAATAATTCTTTTGAACTCAAAACCAATCCATTACAACAAGTAAGGATAATTCACTTATTGCTTTTTATTTTTCCTAGGCGCAATATATTGATTTTCCTTTTATATGTATTACTTTGTATAAATCATAGTAATAAATGTAATAGGTTAGTATTATTAATATCTGTTATTACTTTTTCAGTTGATGGATACCGGATTTCCAGCCAATACTAATAACATGAAATCTGATGAGCTGCCGTGGGCTGATGAACGTCTCTTCTATGGGCTATTAAAATTCCACAAGAATAACACTACTGAGTAAGAATTTTGTTGAGGTTTCATAGTATTTTACATTTAGTAAGTAGCTAATTCTGATGATGTCCTAAATAGGCAGGACTTAAATACGAAGAACGGCCCAGAAACAAAGGCTGTCAAAAGTACCGAGATAAAAAGATCGAAAAGTAAGAAGGTAACGGATAACAGTTACTCCGCGAGGAAATGGTACTTGAAGAAAGGCAAAGGTATGTTACCTACACATGCTATACAAACAAGTAAGCTCGTTTACATATAAAGCATAAACCTTAAACCTCCACCGATTTTCGAATTTTTTTCGTTAGTCCTGAGTAACGGGCAATTATTACATATTATTTGATTATAATTGACGTGTTTTCCTGTTACGCGTACCAAGACTATGTAAAAATATTTATTATTAATTCTTGTTATAGGAATTCCTACACTGTGTTATTTCAAAATTTGCTCGTTCAAAACCATACAGTGGTAGAAGATATTCGAGCCCGAACCAAGTACCGCTACAACAAATGGAAATCTTGTAAAATAATTACAAAGCTTGCTGAAATAAACTGGATCTGAGATTTTACGCTTTTTAATGCTCATTAAGTTTATGGATGATGTTATAAAAAAATAAAAAGGTATAAGCAATTATTGATTTTTTTTCAATCCCTTATCACTTTAACACTACGAAAATGTTCGTCATTGTAAGAATAAGAATGAAATTACTTCGTTACAAATACGCAATTTAGTCTTGTTTACATTTTTACAAATTTGTCACCTTATTTACCAAGTCATAGTACCTTAAATATTAAAATACTATAACAATAAACGTCTTTGTTTATTAGATAACTGCAACCTATGTACAAAAATTTAATGTCAGATTAGTTAATGGCTAATTTAAGAAGCCTCAGAGATACCCTTTTGGGTTTCGATTACTTATAATATGGTGAACTTAACTCTAAGAGAAAAATTTATGATTTAACTATGTCACTGCTTTGACAGAAGTAGGTTTCTTAGGATACTTCGCACATCGTAATTAATATTGTAGCAAATTTTTAAAAACACCTTTCAATTGCGTAGTTAACAACATTGGAACACGTACCCTTTTCCAATTAAAGTTTAGTTGAACAACTTGTGTTTTGTTACGATGTATTTCTATTTGTTCGTATTATGTTATTATTAAATAATATGATAAAGCTTTCAGTTTTTGTGAACATAACGGGTTCATACTAAAATCTATCAATATACGTTTTAGATTCCATGTACAAGATCTTAGATAAAAGCATAGATGACGTTGAAGAATCTCAAAAGTCTCAATCAACTTGATCACTACTTTTGTCTATTTTATTATTTTGTGGCTGGATCGTCACGAATATGTCATTTTAAAAAGGAAGGAAGGAAAAAGGAAGTTATTATAATTACAATTTAATTACGCCTGCAATCATAAACTCATGAGAAATAAACCTTGTAAACATTTAAAATATTTTGTTTTACAAATTATTCAACATTTAAGGCCAAGCAAGATCCTCGTTCAAGGTTAGCTGAGTAAAGTCTGTAGTGCAATCGAACCAGTTGTAACTTATTAATTATAGTTTAAGCTAGATGGGTGATTGTATCAGTTCCTTACCGAGTGATCATACATATAAAAATGATTCTTATTATATGTTTACTTAAAATATTGGTGATACAATTAGTGTGGAGAAGTGAAGTAACTGCAGCAAGATCTACCAGAGCAAATTACTCGGCGATTGCCAGAGGATTGGGTTTTGATACCGAAGAATACGATGTAGTGACAGATGACGGATATATATTGACGTTATTTCGAATGCCTGGTGAAAAGAAACCTGTTTTATTAGTGCATGGATTGTTAGATTCAGCTGATACATTTATTATCCGAGAAAACCGGTCCCTTGCTGTTGCTCTCGCGCGTGAGGGTTACGATGTCTGGTCTGCGAATGTCAGAGGCGGCAGATATTCAAGACGACATATCAAATTAAATCCGGACACAGATAGGCATTATTGGAACTTTAGTTTCCATGAAATAGGCTACTATGATCTCCCGGCAATGATTGACTTTATCCTAGGCAAAACTGGAGAGACCAGCCTTAGTGCCATTGGACACTCTCAAGGCAACAGTGTGTTTTATGTTCTTGGCTCGACCAAACCTGAGTATAATAAAAAAATCAGCGTAATGATTGCATTATCACCAGTCTGTTACTTCAATTATTCAATGCCTCCTACATCGATGTTAATAGAGTCCTTACCTTATCTATCTAAGATTTTATTAGGGTCTGGTAAGGAAGAGGTTTTTGGTGACAACACAATACTGAGACTCTTAATGGATGAAATCTGTGGTTGTAAAAAGTGCTACAATTTATGCGCTCGTGGAGTATTTTTTCCGATCAGCGGTAGTGATCCTGATGAGTTGGAAGCTGCCTTTTTCCCCACAGTCATAGACCACTATCCAAGTGGCACATCAAGAAAAAATATTATTCACCTTGCGCAGGGATATTTAAATAACTTCAGTTTTTACGATTATGGATCTAAGAACATGGAAATCTACCAACAAACGTCCCCACCACTGTATGAATTGGAAAAAGTTAGTATGAAAATTGTACTTCTTGCTGGGAGAAATGATGCCCTTGCGTCGGTTAAAGATGTTGAACTATTGCGGGATCGTCTTTCAAATGTTGAATACTACTTGTTAAATAACAGGATGCTAAATCATTTAGATTTCATATGGGGTCGAAATATGAATAAATACCTGTTTCCTTATATTTTCAATGCACTAACTAAAACCAATAAGCATAGTATTAACTGAGTTTGAGTTAATTAGTTAAGTACAGAACTTTTGGTGGCTTAAGAACGTGATCCATGTTAACATTTTTTTATACGTTCTATAACTTATGTATAATAAAATTGCACGGTGATGATGATTTATTCATTTAGGAAATGGAATATTTCTAAGCGCAATGATTTTAAAATGTTTGTTCTTTGGTGTTATAATGAGTGTTTTACAACATTGTCATGTGTTAAATATATTTTTCGTTTATTTTGTTAATAAATATATATATATATATACTTAATAGTAAATTTTCATTTAAATACAGCGGAAAATGTGTCTCCCAAACACTACGGTTCATGACCCATTCTAATATGGAACTTCATACGAATATTTTCCCCATAGAACATTAGAAAATAAAATATAGAAATATCAATATTTATAATTTTTATTTTATTTAAGGAAGTAGTAATTAATATCAAGGAAATTATATTCTGCGTAAACAGTTTTAATATAATGTGCATTGTATAATAGTGCATTTTCCAATTACAGAGCATAATGCGACTCAGTGCCGCATTATGCTGAAGCTTAATTGGAACGTGAATTAGTTTTCAAATGCATCAGCAGAGTGCGCTAAGTCAGTGTTGAAAAAAAAAAATGTTCTGAATAGAGTTAGCAACCTCATTAATGTATAAATAATGTGGTAAACAATAATAATTGGTTGAAAACTATTTACGCTTATTTTAAGTAATTTGCATTTTGATTATTTCATTAACATTTTTTTACTGAAATAAGAGAAAACCTTTAAGGTTAACCTTTACCTTTTAATATAAGGTTTTAACAAGCTAAATTTACAGTAAAATATTTAGTTTCATGTAATTGAAATATTTGTAATTTTTTTTAGAAAAACCATACTGACAAAACAGTCATTAAACGCTATAGACAATAGATATAGACATTAGAATTTAATGATCTGACACCAATATTGAACAATTTCCGCTGACACCTTGAAATTTGAAATGTGTTTGAAACTTTGAAATTAAATAATCAGGAATCAAGATTCAGATGATGCAAGAAATTGTTTAAGTGAAATACGATCATGAGACTTATAGTTCTATTACCTACGTCTTGATCTACACTGCATCGGTAACATTTATGCTTAACACAACTACGGTGTTAAACCTTGTTTATAGTTACTAATTAGTGTATATTGTACGTGTAAGAAGAGGTTATATGCGGCTGCATAAAAATGAGTTTTCCTGAGGATAATGGGTATACTAATACTCGAAATGCACGTGGAGATTCCAGGAATGGTCTTTCTATCAAACAAGCATATAGTAACGGTAAGAGAAGTACACATTATATCTACTAATTTAATAATTAAACAATCGCTTGTTTCTTCGACTTTCCTATTCAATCTGAATTCTAAAAAAATAACCACTTAGTAGTTATTTTTTACTATAGTGGTTAACACTTTAATATTACCTTCTATGTTTCTACCTGACCTTACCTTTCTGTCCAGAAGATATAAAATGATTGTTATGAGAAAGGCACATTTTTAACAAATCCTTAACTTACAAAATTTTCACTATCTTCAATTATTAAATAAATATATATTTGCATTACCTTTAGTATTGATCGAGAAAAGAGGCTTAAATTTAAATTAGTAATAATAATGGCCCATGCCAATTCGAGACATATCAATTGATATTGTTAAATGATTGATCAGACCAATTGAAAAGTTATTGAACCAAATCAATTGATGTGTCCACCGGCTGCGGTTGTATTCAGTGATGTGGGTGGTGATTTTATTTCTAGGTAAAAGTAATTTTATTATTAAATAATGCAATTAAAGTAGTTAAGTAAAAACATAGTTATATTTCATACAGCTTATGGTCTTGGTTTACCACCATTGGCTAGATTTTACTTACAAACAATTATTTTAAGGTGGTCTGAAAGCTGGGGCTGTCAGAGCCCTAGGACTGGCATACCGTGTGCTGTCTCGACGCAAGGCAGCAGAGGAGGGAGTAGCTCGTCTGGCAAGAGTTCTTTCAGCTTTGGACCTGACTGCACTGGGAGTGGGTAGTACACTTGGAGTAGGAGTTTATGTATTAGCTGGAGATGTTGCCAAAAACTATGCAGGTCCAGCTGTGGTCTTGTCATTCCTGTTAGCAGCTGTTGCAAGTGTTTTTGCAGGTATGTCCTATTACTAACATTTAAATATAATGGAATAAAAGGTAGTGTAAGTGTAGTTAATGCTGATCTCACGAGTCAGTGATGAATTTTCTGTGTTGACCTCAAAGATTTGATTCCTACGAAAATACTTTCATGAAACATAATAACAACAAGTAACAAAACAAAAAATATATGATTAATGAAATTCACTTATTTGATTAAGGAGTTGGTTTTTCTTTTTATTATTGATTTAACATGATAATAAACATTATAATTCTAATTATCTATTAATTATATTCAGAGTTGATTTAGTAATAATTAATTAGAAAAGGCTCACAACTTCTTATCTTAATCATTTAAATTATAATAATATCTTGTTGACATTATTAGCTGAATAGACAGACCCTCTATGTGATTGGTACATAAAGTAAATGCCTTTGTCTGTTCATAACATAAAAGAAGTCTTGTATTTATTCTAGGTCTGTGTTATGCAGAGTTTGGTGCTCGTGTTCCAAAGGCAGGGTCAGCATATGTGTACAGTTATGTCTGTGTTGGAGAGTTTATTGCATTTATTATTGGATGGAATCTCATACTTGAATATATAATAGGTATGTTATTGGTAATAATAAATAATTATTATAATTAATCTATACTACCTGACTTGGCAAACATTGTTTTGCCTAGAAGATTATTGCAGCACTAATATTGCTATTAAAAATGTGAGTTGGGGGTAGAGGTTAGAAAATTTAGGTTTATTAGTATTTTTAATCTTTAAACATACAAAAAATTGTACCTTATCACATCAGACAAACCGAATTTACATATTAAGCAATTTTAGATATTATATACATTTTTAAAAAGACAGTTACATTTATAATCAGCATTTATTAGAGCATAAACTGTCGTTCACATTAAGTAATTCTTTTGTAAGTTGATATGAAGTTTACAAAATTACTTCTTTTATGTAACTGGTCACAACTGACTGGAGCTTAATTATGAAAGTAGAAATATGATACAATGACTATTATGGGTTGCTAAATACATAAGAAACAGAAAACTATGAATCAGTACATCCTTCCTGTCTCCATGAATGGAGACCTGGGCAAAATAAAAGACCACGCGGCCGCCCACCGACTAGGTAGACTGACGGCATCGTCAAAGAGGTTGGCTCCCAGTTGATATAGAAAGACCATTGCAGGGCTAACTGGATGAAAATGGACGAGGCCTACGTCCAGAAATGGGCCAAATAAAGAGGCTGATGATGAGGATGATGCTTGTCTATTATATTTATGTAATTTCAATATAAAACTCCAATGAGCTGGTCAGTAATAATAAACTTAATTTGACTCTAGGTGCAGCCTCTGTAACTAAGGCATTGAGCGAGTATCTGGATTCACTGTTAGACAAGGCAATATCCAGCCGCTTACTCGAATGGATGCCTATGGATTCACCACATCTTGCCAAATATCCCGATATTTTTGCCTTTTCTGTCATAATGATTTTTTCTGGTAAGAACGCAATTATATCATCATAACAATGAACTAATATAGTTTCTATTAGGCAACTGATGCCTTTTTAGTACTTTGAATTTAATTATACAGATGTCCTGTGTTCACCGGCGAAATTATGATTTGGGTTATTAGGATCTATTTATTTATAACAAAATGGATACAACAAAAATTCAATCTCCTAATGCCCTGTACGGGGGGGTTATACAACGAATTATTTTAATAAAAATAAGAAGTTTTTACTTTAATATCCTAAAGCTAACCAGGCTACAACTTTAAGTACAATTTCTTTATAAGCTTATAATTTCCCGTACCACCTCGACGTCCGTCGTACCACAACTGAGCGTTTCTTTAAGGCAGTTTTTGCCGCGCACCGGAAAACCTTAAGAAACACTATGCGGAACCAGCTGGCCACTGAAGTATTTCCGAACTAATTCGACTTAGGATCCTTCAAGAGAAGAGCGTACCATTTTTTAAAAGGCCGGCAACGCAATCGTGAGCCCTCTGTCATTGAGAGTGTCTATGGGCGGCGGTATCACTTAACATCAGTTGAGCCTCCTGCCCGTTCACCCACTGTTCTAAAAAAATAATAATAACCTAATATTATGATTATGAATAATGTATATTTTCAGTATCGCTCGCGTTTGGCGTGAAAGAGTCGACAAAGTTCAACAACTTCTGTACCGGCGTGAATTTATGTGTTGTGCTGTTTGTCATAATATCGGGCTCCTTCAAAGGTATTACTTGACTTATCCAATTTAGATGAATAATTTTATATTCGTTAATTAATTTAAAAATTAAATGCAAATTTATCTTAAAACAAAAGAAATTTTGGGAATGTGGGATATACCCCAACTTGCCTTAACCAGTATTAACAATTCCAGCTGATACGAAAAACTGGCGCATACCAGCAGAAGAGGTCCCGAAAGGTGGTGGGCGGGACTTCGGTAGCGGTGGCTTCGCCCCTTACGGGATCGCTGGGATCATTCGGGGCGCGGCTGTCTGCTTTTACGGCTTCATAGGCTTCGACTGCGTAGCAACGGCCGGCGAAGAAGCGCGTAGACCCCAGAAAAGCATACCCTTTGCTGTGGTCGCTTCGTTGCTAGTTGTGTTCCTTGCCTACTGCGGTGTGTCTTGCGTGCTCACACTTGTCTTGCCTTACTATATGCAGGTAATACAGCTTGAACAATATGTTTAATCGAAGTTTTAAAAAGATCAACTATGATACTTG
This sequence comes from Pieris macdunnoughi, assembly GCA_905332375.1. Lineage (NCBI taxonomy): Eukaryota > Metazoa > Arthropoda > Insecta > Lepidoptera > Pieridae > Pieris > Pieris macdunnoughi. The sequence continues at coordinate 811,335 of CAJOBZ010000043.1, forward strand.
AGCATAGTTCTATGGGCGTATATGGAACTAAATGAAAGTGAAAACTTGTATCAAGATAATCCTCTTGAAAATTATACCGAATACATATTATGGAACTGTGTTATATGGACGTATATGAATATTTTACAAAACTATTTTGAACTACACGTCACCTGTTATAGCGATATTCTCATATGGGATTGTAAATTAATTTAATAGTGGCTTCAATTTTTGTTGCCAATATCCTTTGATTGATTTTTTTGAAGTTATACTTCTTTAGGCGCGTTATGAAAAATTGATGAGAGTGAAATTTTACGATGCGCGCGCACCGTGACACAAAATTAACAGAATGAAGTTGCCCACGGAAGATGTTACGGCATTGGACATAATTTAAAACCAACATTCGAATAATAATAGAATGTATGTTATGCTTAATGTAAGAGAATAATAATAAATATTTATTTATATAATTTTTCAAATGTAAACTGAACTTTATTCAGTATAATTACTCCTTTTCCAGTCTTTGATTATTTAATTGTAATTAATTATTTGCATGCAATCAAAAACTATTTTTAATAATGCCAAAGAAGTATAACTTCTTACGCTACATATAAAATACACGCACCCTTTTTAATAATTAAATGTGAAGTTGTCGTTTGATTCGTTTCATTTCTTCTGTTTATGGTATACTTTGTGTATTGCAGGACGAAAAGGCACCGTTCCCGTATGTGTTTGATCAATTGGGATGGAGTTGGGCCAAATATGCTGTCAGCGTTGGTGCCGTTTGCGCTCTTTGCTCAAGGTACTTTTACAATTCACTTTATATTTATGTTATCACAATAGATCTACACGGTTTAGTACGCACAATTGTACGTGTATGTGACGGATATATATTTTTTTTAATTTATGATATATAACTGTAAATAGTTTGATATCCCCAACATTGGATAATTGACCCAATTAAATGGCTACTTAATATCAAAATAACAAAGACAGAGATATATACATATTTTTTTTTAATATTCAGTTAATTTGTGACAAACTATATGGCGGTACGCTAAAGTTCGGTCTATCAGTGTAACCATGGGTTACCGCCACCATTGGTACTATAACTAAAAAAAAAATAACGATTAAATGACTCGCGTTGGCGTAAACAATATCACACTATGACCAAGACGCGTACACACAACGCACACATAGAAGCGCGCGGCGTCTATATTGGAATTCTCGTGGAATTCGCTAGGAAGACGTATCCGAGTAGAATAGCCCTCCGGGTCGTCTGATCGTGGATCAGTAAACTTTTCTTGACCGATGCCCCGTGTCGTTAAGTTAAGCTTTAGCTAGGCGGTAGGTAACGTAGGTACCTACTGTAATTTAATCAATATTGTATCAAGAATAACAATAAATTACTTTTTTAAGGACAATTGAGTTTAATTCTCAACACTCCCTTGCAATATTAATTTCGTTGTGTAACGAATCGAAGTATATAATTAATATTATTACAAAATATATAAAATAGTATTGAACACACTCTCCCACACATACACAAGTACCCTCTCCCCTCCCCCCCGGGGAGAACAATAAAACACTCCACACCATAATATAACTACTTGTTAAATAGATTTTAAGAGATTAATTTTTTCAATGAGCTATGTACTTGATGCTAGATTTTTTGTCTGTTATATTTAAGGTGTTAGGCGCTGTATGCTGAAATACAGGTTCACACCAGTTCAGCGTTCAGCGTTTAGCGTCAGATAAACCAGACTATTTTTTTTATATAACTAGCGTAATTTTAGATATAAGTTTTTTCCTGTGAAATAAATTATTATTATTAACGCCTTTAGTACACCTACGCAATCGCATGCGGCAGCGAAACGACGAAAAAACTGTAAGTTGTATGGCAACGTTTCGCATGTGTTTTGTCTCGCTCTATTATATAGCTAGATGAAATAGTTGCGTCCTTGTCGGTATTGTTTCGCAAGTAACTGCGAAATGGCTGTTACACAGACGCAGCCGTTTCGCTAGCGGAGTTTCGCATCGCAATGCGTCACCACGCGTTCTGTCAGTGAGGATAGAATTTCGCACAATGGAAGCCGAAAATATTGAATTATTATAAAATTTGATTCGAAATTATCCCGAATTATATTTAGTTGGGCATGTTAATTACAAAAATGCATACAAAAAAGAGGTGGATGGAGGAAAATTCAAGAAAAGACGGGGATAGATGGTAAGAAATAAAGCTACAATGACATTTCCTTGCGAAAAAACTGCAGTGTACTAACGTTCCGCAGATATTTCGCTACCGCAATTATTTCGCAAAGACTCGCAGCCGCATACGAACGCGTAGGTGTACTAAAGGCGTAAATCGATTAAAAGTTCTAGAATACCGGCATAGATAAGCCGCATGTTTCGTAATATTCTGAGTCGAGGCTGATTATGTGTCCGTCATATTTCGTTGCACATATTTTATTATGTATTTTAATATTGCAGTCTTTTGGGTTCGGTGTTTCCTCTGCCACGTATTATTTACGCGATGTCAGCGGACGGACTGCTTTTCCGTTTCATGGGAGGGGTTAGCGAGAAGTTCCATACACCGATTGTTGGTACAGTTGTTGCGGGGCTTTTTACAGGTACATATTTAACAAAAATTTTATGTTTAATAAATAAGGAGTCCTAGTGCTTTGGGCGTGGGACTATTATCGGGCTGACTGACTGAGGTGGTAAGTTCGAACCCCAGTTGTGCACTAATGTACTTTTCTTTGTGCGTATTTGTCATACAACCTATCAGGCAAAGAGGGCTGATTACCTACTTGCCTTTAAAAAACAAATCATCACAAAACAAATACAGATTTCAAAGGCCAAGGGTTCTAGCGGCAACGGTTTTTTTAAATAAATACATAAATTATATTTCTATAACATATGAAGTGATTCCCGTTTTCGTCACCATGGATACCCTAGATTATGAATGGTTTCGGACCGGACGTCGTAAAACATTGTTCTGAAATAAGTACTTATATTTTTGGTAGTCACTGATCACTGACTTAACTTTGCCTATGATACGAAATAACCATTATCACCTAAGGATTTACTGGCTTTATGACGTCATGGTAGACCCCTGAACTCGAAATGGAATATATTATTAAGTATCGTTAAGGTCGTTTGGCACTGTTGGTGCTTTATAAGGCTGATGATTGCTTTAGAAACAAATACTTAATATGGATTTGTGATATTTTAGGAAAGTAAGATTTTTACCTATATAAAACCACGTAAAGATTGTTTTAGATTAAAGTTAAAATAACGTTGCAGGCACGCTCGCGATGTTATTCGAGTTGGAGCAGTTAATTCATATGATGTCCATCGGCACACTGCTGGCCTACTCCATGGTCGCCTCCTGTGTGCTTTTACTCAGGTACAGAGAATGGATTTTTTTATTTCTGTTTGCTTATTAACTTTTGAAGTGCTTCAACAATATATTGTTTTTAAAATATCTCTTTTACATGACATAATTTTTTAAATAGACAACAGCAAAGTCATACATACAGCATTATACATTGCTTGCTATAAATTGTAATTTAATGACAGAGATGATTGTCAAGCTTCAGTTAAACCAAAATTGTTGGCAAAAGATACACTGTATAATTATGATTGACAAAATGACTCTAAATAGATATTTACTGCCAGTTTTCTTAACTTTATCCACATCTAGTATACATAACGGTATAGAAAATTGAAGATGTATACAATTTGGTTTTTCTAAGATGCGGAAGGAGGCCTCATTCAACTTTTTACACCTTATATATATATGCCTTTGCCGACAGCATCCAATCCACTTGTCACAGGAATTTTTCAAACATTTCACTCACAAATATCATAATTGGTTTGTAGATACGAGCGTACACAGAGTACGCGTACTGCGAGTGAACCAACACGTATGAGCATACGAGGATGCGTACGTCAAGTGTTTAACGTAGACGGCCTGACCACGCCCACACAGCTCAGTGCCACAACTGTCAACGTACTCGTCACGTTATACGGTATATTTTACTACTACTTATTTAATAAAAATACGTGTGACACTCGGGGACTGCCGCGGTAAAGCTATTGCATAGCATTTTTTATAAACTTATGCAATATAATTATTTATTTATTTTTTGCAGTATTTTTTTTCTTTGATATTAATTCAATCTACCACTCTACCAGACTCAGACTAACACGCCTATCCGATCACGCTAAACCGATGTGAGACGCAGTATGCGTTCTGTCCCGCTCTAACGCGTATTGACCGCACCTATATTACGTCATCGTGTGTTAGGTTTATTTCGTTACGGAATTTCTTGATTCGGTCGCCGCGCTCAAAGCCCGCGATAAAATCTATGCAATAGCTTAACTGCGAAAAAGGGGTCTTAGATAATATTAGAGGTAAAATTGTTTTTATAATTGTTAAGACATTTATGAAGACTTGTTACTTTCAAATAGTGTAGTCACATTTCTGCGTTTGTTTCATCGACTAGTTTTATTCCTATTTTAGATTTCTGGGTCTAAAGCTGTCTACACATCGAAGCCGCGGCCGCCGGCACGAACCCGGCGGGCAAGGCCGGCGGCCTTGGTTTTAACGATGTTGCCGGCGGCTTGCGCCCGCGCGATCTACCCCGCGGCACGCCCCTCTCCGCTCTTCACCACCGGTTGCCCACCGGCTTTTAAGAAATAGTGACGTGTCAGTGTTTTTTATCGACTAAACATTATGGAATCCGTTAATGAAGTGGAGAGAAAAATAAAAAATTTAACAAGTCACTAGCAAGCACTTGGCAATCACTAATTATTGTGAACACTGCATGTCGCGACTGTCATGCCGCCGGGAAAATTGTCAGGCTCGCAACTTCTAAAGCCGCCGGGTTCACCGCCGGCCCGGCACTAACCCGCCGGGTTCGTGCCGGCGGGCCGGCGGCTTTGGTGTGTAGACAGCTTTAGACATTACATGTTGTGATGTCCTTCACGGCATAATAATAAGCAAATTCTTATTACCCACATAATGCAATAAAAATTAAATAAGGATACACAATTGAAAATGTTTTAATAAAAATGTATTCCTCTCTTAAAGTTAAATTTAGTATAAACTGATTAATTATTGATAAATCTCGAAATTAAGTCACCATTTACGATTTGAATACCAGAATGTATTACTATTACCTTTTTGTACCTACAAACTCGAAGCTTGTGCATTTGTATATATATCTAAGCATGAATTGTTATATATTTGATAGGTTGACGGTAAATTTATCAGTTTAACGTACGCAACAAATGATAGACAAGAATCTTGCTTAATAATAATAGTTTATTTACAAGAATATGGTACACAAATGTTATGGTGGTACAATCTAAAGTTCGCATATTCTGCCACCCATAATGGCGTGCAAATTTGTTTTCAAAGGTAGAATAGAAGTTGCAATTACATTATGAGTTATATCAGTATAATTTATTATAACTACATCATCACCTTACGTATATTAAAATATATTATTATTACGTTATCAAATTAATTTTAATTATAATGTTTCATGAAAATAATCATTGAAATAATAATATATATATATATATACTAACTATGATGTGTGACTAGGCGTTTGGTGCTTCTTGATGATGGGCAGCATCAGTGGACACGGGGACGCGATCCTGTCAGGCGCTCCAGGCCCGTTGGCGGCGGTGGTGGTGGGATCTTTCCTGGTGCTCACCACGCTCTACGCTATCTCACGGCAACCCGTTTCAGACAAGAAACTCGCTTTCTCGGTGAGTTTTATTACTAAAAGTATCTCGTTGGTTTATTTTTAGTGTTTTATTGACTGATTAAAAAAACCTGGTTACATATAAAATCTGTCTTAAGGATTGCAGATTTATTCGCAGTATGACTTGTATACTATACGACACGCTTGTATCGACAAAGGATATAGATTTGTATGTTTTTTGTAAACTTATACATTTGTTTGAAATGTATTTATATTATCTTCACAGGTTCCTCTGGTACCGTGGCTGCCCGGTCTCAGTATTCTCATCAACGTTTACTTAATGCTGAATCTCGACTACATGACGTGGATTCGATTCTCCGTCTGGCTAGCTGCTGGTCAGTATTTCTTTATAATTAAATTAATTATTTAGAAAAAGTAATTTTATATGCTATACACTTTTGTTAAGTATTTGCAGAATGTAAGGAAACAAATATTTGTCCATATTTTTTCCCCACGTGAAGTCGACGTGGTTCATCTCTTTGTATTCGAGTAGAGTGAATTGGACCGTGTTCCTCAAAGCCTCTTTCAAAACCTCAACATCTTTTTGTCTGGCCAGTTTGTCATTTTGTCCACAGAGCAATGCTACAGACATGGTAACTTTCCTTAGATCATAATCTGGAGGCTCTACAGATCCATACACTTCAATATTCCCATCTCCGTAATCGAACTGTGAAAACCTTCCACGTTTACGTATTTGAGCAAAGTGGTTGAGATTTTTCAAAGAAATACTCATAGGGAATTTCATGCGAGTCACTTTATAGTGGAAATCGTAATCATATTCTAACAAATCGTAGCCGGCTATAGGAAACACAAATCCAAACGAACATAAAAAGTATCCCAAGAAGGGCAACGAACATATCCCTCTGTGTATAAAACCCGTTAGAGAATTTCCGAAAACTTCATACTGCTGCAAACTCCTGCCAATGGTTATTAAATCTGATGAAACGTCGATTAAAAGTGACAGAGGCGGTCCTAGATTTCTTAAGAAAGCAATTGGCGCTAAGGAGATTAACAAATTGACTCTATCGTTGTACTGTGGTCTAAGGGACGCCATCACGTAAAATATAGTGTTACCTTGTGAAAATCCTATCGCATTGAGCTTGTTTGTGCCAGTTCTTGATAGCACGAAATCTATGATTGCTGGAAGATCATAAAGTCCGTGCTCGTGGAAGCTAAAGTTCCAGTAAGCGGATGCGTCGTTATCAGCATCTAAGTACACGTGTCGCCGGGAGTAGAGGTTACCCCGACAGTTTCCTAGCCACACGTCGTATCCTAAATTTGCGAGAGAGATGCCTAACGAGTTGTTACCTCTGATGATCCAGGAATCACTAGAGTCCATTATACCATGCATCAGCAACAGAGGCAGACCCCGATATCCGGGCAGGTGGAAGATTCCCAAGATGTATCCATCCTCAGTGATGACATGGTACTCTTCGGCGGGGTGACCATACTGTATTGAAAAATATGCTGTATTCTCACTTAAGGTAGATAGCACGCATAGTTTTATGGTTAGTAATAGAATAATTTCGCCAGCCATAATTATCTAAACCAATTTGAAGATAACAATAATATCTCGATTCACAAGGAGATTTCTTTTTATTTAAAAACAAAAAAGTGTCATCATTATACGATTGTTTTATAGTAACATACGAATCGACAATATAATTAATTAAAAACAAATGAACAGATTATTTTAGCTGTAATAATGTTAAAATCGTATCGCGTTCACAAGATATACACTGAATGAAATCGATATTTAATTCTTATTTAATGTACATAATTATGTCAACAAATTAAGAATATCATAATGATTTCAATATTTATTAATAACCAAGGGCCTTTAAAATATATGGATACAAGTAATCGGCCATAGTCCTGCCCCAGATGAAGTCAAGGTGGTTAGCTTCAGTTCGCGGAAGCACTACAAACTGCTTGACATTTGGCAGCTGATTTCGTAAGGCTGCATTCTTGATTGTCGCCAGCTTGTCTCCCCGCCCTACCATAATGACTACAGGGCTGCGTACGTTTGTCAAATTATATTTTGGAGGAATAGAAGCGTTGTAAACAGCCATATTTTTAAGTGGACCGTAATCGTACTGTGCAAACCTGCCAGTCCGTCCGACTTGGCCTTAGTGTATCAAATTCTTTCGCGATGACCCAACCGGAAAATAATAGTTAGTGATGCGATAGAAAGGAGGTTCTAACTGATCAGGATCGTAACCGGCTATCGGGAAAGCGTACCCATAAGCGCATGCCGCGTAGCTCAATTTGGGGTCCGTACACAATTTTCTCAATTTTACAGTTAGCTGACTGTTGTATCCAAAGAATTCATTCATTACTAGCTTCTTCAAAATAACATTTATCTCAGGGGAAAATACAATTGAATACAACAGAGGTGATTGAACGTTGTTTAAGTAAGCTATCGGCGCGAGATAAATTGTCAAATTAATTTTAGCATTATATTCGGGTCTGGTGCTCGTGAGTACTGTAAACATGGTATTCCCTTGCGAATAACCGATGGCATTTATTTGTAATGAGTTGGTTTTGTTTAACACTGTCAATAGTAGTCGCCAAGTCGTAGTAGCCGTGCTCGTGGAAGGAGAAATCCCAAAATTCTTTATCTATATCCGGGTTCAAGTGGACATGTCTTCTGGAGTACACGTTTACCCTAACATTTGCAAACCAGAGGTCATGCTTTAATTTTCCTAGTACAATGGGTAGAGACGTGTGCCCAAGTAGTAGCCAACTGTCAGCTGCTAGCTCTATACCGTGCACAAGAAGAGTGGGCGGTTTTAATAGACCAGGGATGCGGTATATACCGATAATGTAGCCATCTTCAGTGACCACGTCGTATTCTTCAACAGATTACCAACAAAACCGCAAGCTCGATAAAGTTCAAGCGATCTCCTCTCTGGTCAATGGCGGTTATCACGGATACTTTTAAAAATACACTTTTGCTATTTATCAAAATAATTAAAGTAATTGCTTTAAATTCATTTACAACGTCAAAATGAAATATTTTCATATTTTAGGTAAAGCGTAAATGTACCTTGTCACCAATATCAAAGGCACACTAAACTGCCTTATCATGATAATTATGTATTTCAAGTTTATTTCTGTAATAAAATAGGAATATATCAAACGTGTATTCGATAGAACTGAACTGACTTTATTATTTGAAATAAATAGGATTTTTAGTGCACTAAATTTCAAGATGCTTCATATGTCAGTAATTATTATTTTCTAATGCGTCGAAAATAATCGGGAACAATATCAATTTTGTATGCTCTCCCCAAGTGAAATCCAAATGATTGAACCGTTTCTGAGAAGGAACGATATATTTAACCACATTAGGGAGGTTTTTTCGCAAACGGTTAACGTTTTTGAGTGGTGCCAACTTATCGTTTTGACCGGCTATCAAAATAATCCTCATCGACACTGCGCTCAGGTTGTAACTTGGTGGGCGTGTGCGATTGTAATACTTTACGTTATCATGGCCGTAATCAAATGGTCCGAAACTTTTTCTTTTAAAAATTTGCGAGTAATGTATCAAGGTCTTCCTTGGAAATCCCGCGGGAAAATGTCCGAATATTATCGGATTGAATTCTGAACTTATCTCCTCATTGTCAAAACCTACGAGTGGAAAAAGCAGACTATTCATACAAATTTCGTATCCTATATCAGGCTGGGAGCAAATCAATTTTGCGAGCTTTTGCTGCAGTACAGTTTCACCAAATAGCTCATGTATATTGAATGCTAACAGAATATTGTTAATGATTTCTGCGTTCTTACTTAGCCAAGCCACTGGTTTGTGAGGACTATGAAAATAAGCTATTGGAGCGAGGGCTATTAAAACATTTATTTTACTGTTGTATTGCGGTCGGTTAGATCCGAGCACGTAAAAGACCGTGTTCCCTGCTGAGTGGCCAATAGCATTAAGTTTCTTAGCGCCAGTAACTTGAAGAATGAAATCTATGATAGCCGATAAGTCGTATATTCCAAAATGGTCCAAATCGATATCCCAAAAGGCCGCATCTTTATCGGGGTCTAAGTTTGTATGTTTTCTTGAGTACGTGTTGCCCCTAAGATTACTCATCCACACGTCATAATTGGCATTAGCCAAAGTAATGCCTAGTGAGTCGTTTCCTCTCAGGATCCATGTCGCAGAAGAATCCAGTGTGCCGTGTTGAAGTAGGACAGGTATATCGCGACTTCCAGGAAAGCGATGGAGAGTCAAAATGTATCCATCTTCAGTATTGACTTGGTACTCTTGAGGAGGATGTCCGTATTTTGTTGCCAATTCTTGGAAACTTAGCCTCCCACTTGCCCGTATATCGCAGGGGACGACTACATTCAAGAAAGTGTAGTACAAAAAAATTACCTCAGTACTAAATACACCCATTTTTATATTTGGAACATTAAATCTTATATTTAGGCACACTTATTAAATCAACTCAAGCCTATCACAGTTTTGGCTAGACTGGCCGGTAAATGTGTATCAGTTCACCTTTCTTAATTAAAACGACAATGTTGAACATAATATTATATAGTAAATATTGACCTTGCGAATATATTCGTTTAGTCAATGTCGAAGCGATTTTAAAACAATTTCATTCGAGGATTTATTATTAACCTTAATACCTAAATGTGAACGTAATAATTATGACAATACTTGGCGATTAAAAAGAGTGGCGGAAAGTTTCTTGCCAGTTCTTCTTACCCGCTCTACGCCCTTGACTTGCGAACTGGTAGTAAATGTAAATTTACAAATAATTTAACTTGACAATTCATAAGTGTAATTGTTCACCTACATGAATAAAAATATTTTGAGTTTGAGTTTGATATAGTCTTATCAGTGCGAAAGATATAACATGGGTTTTAAATCAAAGCTAAAGAAAGGGATGCAAAGATGAATTTCATTTGTTATATGTATCATATTTATTTAATGCTTAAAGTGCAAAAATTTGAATATCTTAATATATATAAATTACGTGTCACGTTGTTTGTCCGCTATGGACTCCTAAACTACCGAACCGATATCAATCAAATTTGCACACCGTGTGCAGTTTGATCTAACTTAAAAGATAGGATAGCTTACATCTCAATTTATACCCGCAATATTATGTTATTGCAAATTATTTTTTTATAATTTGACACAATTGTAACAGATTGCGCTGTGTTGAAAGTACCAACGTTTCACATAAGCTGCAATTTAATGGCAAAACCACCAAAAAAAGCATGGTGGTACCCATGACTGGTGTTCTCCTACCGTTTCCCTTGAATAGTTTACTACTTTGTTATATAACAGAAACTTTAGCCACAGCAACGCTTGGCCGAGTCTGCTAGTAGTGAAATATAAACTTACAAGTTCATTCGCTTATGAAATATTTGTATATATGTATTACATAATTTGAAGAAAAACAAATTACAATTATGAATGTTTAATACTTGGCAGGTCTTCTAATCTACCTCACATATGGCGCATGGCACAGCGCGGAGCGTCGGCGCTCGCCCGATGTTCAATTGGCTGAGCTGCACAATGACAGCCACACGGCGCTTTTGCAGCACGCTGGAGCTGCCCACGTCCTTGGATGACCTTCGACGGACCCGGCTGAACCTACTAGCCCAACCAGTCCTACCGGTACCGTCATCTCTTTTATATCAAGCATTTAGTTTACTCCTATTATTAATGTCAAGCAAGAGACTTAAGACTTAATGGTATGGTTAGCTAAATTTATATCAAAAGTTGTAATTACTACCTATTTTTCTATTGATATAAAATTTCATACCTGCGTATGTTTAGGTAGCAATTACGACCTTTGAATAAGTATTTAAAAATTTTTAGCAATTTGTTTACGAATATTTTAGTATAAATTTGAGCATTTCATCTTATTAGGACAATTTATGTTAACCATTAAGAGGCTTTGTTTATCTTAACTCAATCATTGAAGTGTAGGCTACGTTTAGTTGGAATTGTTTAGCGCCAGAAATGTTAAGATGGATAAGATTGCGGTGAAAAATAATATCTAGAAGATAAAAAAAAAACTTAAATTAAATCATGAATTTGTCACTTTAAACACCTTTTAACCTAATTGTAATCTGGTAACTACCACAACGTCGCATCATCGTGTCACTGAGGATATACGGCTGTGGAAGTAATTAAATTATAAAATATTTCTAAACTTGTACTTGTGTCTGTAAAGAATGTTGTTATTATGACTATTAGATGTATAATTTCCGTTCTATCAAACAATTTGTACATTTTTAGAAGTATTTGCTTATTTTTTATTTTTTTTTTTAGATGTTACATACAAGTGTAACGTTCACTACGTCCTATTAGGTAGTGATGAATTATTGTTAATTTGAGTTGAAAACCATTATTTTACTATTGTTATAACATGTTTGGCCTCATTCATTGCTTGCCTACGCCATACATACAAAAATCATAATCAAACATTGGACGTTTTATAATGTCTGTGATAAATGTTCATGTCAAAAAAATTGCAGCGCCTCTGGTGGTTGTGCGATATATCTTACCATAATTCGTTTAGAACTGTCAAACTTATAGAAGATATCTCTATCTCTCTCGGCTTTCTAGCCTTAACGTAGCCTAAATGACCAAATGCATCGTAGAATCTCATTTGCCGTTTCTTGTATTTTGCCAAAGTATTGTTTTAGCATAGTGATTAGTATAAGAGGAAACAGACCGCGTTTTATCATTTTATAACGAAAATATATATATTTATATATATATATTTTTTTGTTTATTTTTTTTTTTTAATTTTGTTTGTATTTTAATTTTTAAGACAGATTTTCCAACATTTTACTGCCAATAATTTGACATTAACCTAATATTTTTTATTGATTGTATTACATGTACTTAGAAGTGTAAACTTCAGTATTATTCGATCTGGCTGTGAGACAGCGGTAGTGTGTTAGTTAATTTTATATTTCATTTTGTTAAATCGTTTAGAACGCTTGTTGTTCAGCTTATTAAATTGACTTAAAATATTTATATTTTGTTTTAATTCAACCCCTTTTTGTTTTGTTAACATGAATAAAGCTAAAGGCCCCGTATCAGAATTAAAAAATAATTTTTATTTTGCAGATTTTGTTATTAGATAATTGTAGTTCTGAGAGGTTTATTATTTTACAACAATAAAAAAAAATCATTCATGATATAAAGAGCGTAAAATCTGATATTTTTTAAACATTTATTTATACATGAATCACAGTTAATTTAGCTAAATCTTAAATATAATCACAACGTATGCGTGCACTTACGTTATCTAACAGAACAATGTGGCAAGACAAAATTAATTGGAATTAACAAATGACAGTACTGGTTATTTTGTAATCCCTGAACTTATTTGTTATTTATAAATTATAGTTAATGCTAAATTTAAGTACATAATTTATTTTACTTACGCTATTTATAATGTCTTGTGGCACATGCCTTTGTGCCTGTCAGTGGTGAATATGACTCGCAACGCACTCAAATGTAGGGTTCCAATACGTACAAAAAAATATACATGTAATAAAATTTCATAAATATTTAATCCATATTTTTTATGCTTACGTAATTGTTGGAGCTTTCTGTCTTATGAAAAAATTTAATAACATATATTTTAGCTTTATTGAGCTGAGAGATAAGTATTAACCAGTGAAATAGTTTAAAACTATATTGTTGGAACCCTACTCAAATATCACAGTACTAATTAAAACATCACAGTACATTTATACTATAAGCTTATATCTATTTGACTCAATATTTGCCGTTTTACTTCGAACTATTCGTCTATAACAAGTCTGCGACATAACTATGTACAGAAGATATTAAAGAAAACGTTATTTGATCAGCTTTAAACAGCAGAAGAGTTTTATTTTTGTACAATTATATTTATTATTAGTAACAAGTTATTCATCTATGTATGTCGTACTCAGATCGGAGATTTGATCATTTAAAATGTGGCCGAACATGTATATCGTTAATGTGGGATTTAACTAAAAATTTCCTTAAATGTGCCATTAAAAATAACCACATTTAATTACGTTACGATCTTGCGATTGTATTATTATCATTGACCGCAAATCAATTATCACGGCCGCATCATGATCAAATCAACGACATTATCTTTACATTAATGCTCTGGGGATTCATATGTAAAAAGTTTGAATCATAATACAATGATGAAGATAAATCTCCGTAATCGATACAATGCACAAAAAATTTAATCATTAACGTCGTGTCGTATCAACAAGTCCTGTCATCGTAAGGCTAATATTTTGTCGTTAAATAAATCAAAACTTAGTAATAACATGTTTTTCTTCAACCTTTCCATTCGTGTGGGAATCGTCATGTTTCTTTTCCTTTAGGGAACTATTGCTGATGCCGTAAAAGAAATATATTAGGTATCCTGAAAATAATATTTGCATATTAAAATACACTGTGCAACTGTGAAAAAATCAACAAGCCTGTTATGTACGTATATATACATGTATATCGCGCTTCCTCAGAGCTCTGGCTAAGCGATTTTGAGGATTTAGAGAGATTTATATTAATAGTACATAGAAACTATGGTTCTTTTGAAATCTTAAATTATTCAAATAAACTTAACTAATTAGTGAATTAAGGTATATTTGGGTTTGTGAGTAGATCTTTAAGAACTTACCGACTGCAAGCCAGAGGATAAAGCGCACCCAAGTGTGGTAGTCGAGTTGCACCATGAGATAAACGTTCATAATCACGCTCAAATACGGTACAAGCGGAACCAGAGGGACCTGCATCATAGCAATGTATATACTTAGTAAACACTTCGTTTGAAGTCATTGATTTTTTTATAGAAACATTTATTGTTTTTGCCGGGAATCGAACGAGTGCAGTAGAGTAGCAGATACAATATAAAGCTGCAGGTAAAGTAATAAACCATTTATTTATTAATAAAAATTTACGAATTAGATGAATATATTATGGTATAGTTTAGTTTTTAAAAATGAAGAACGAATTTGTTACACTCACGGTAAAGGTAAGATGTGCGACGTCTCGTCGTGGCTGGCGATACAGCACTAACAGTAAAAGGAGCAGCAGAATGCCCAAAGCACCTGTCGCCACCCAAGCCCCCTCACCTATTACCTCCCAACTCATTGTACCGCACGCCGCTAGAGACACCACAACTGAAAGAATCAATAGGTTCTTACAGAATTCATACGGTTATCGCGATCCTTTTTACTTTTTCTTGGATCATGTTTTTTCATAATTAGGAGTTCGAAACTTGTTAAAAGGAGATTATTTGAATTATGAATTTAATGTTATATAAAAATAAAATAAACACATTAAACAGAGGTGACTAGTCACAGAGGTAGTACGATAAACGTTATCAAAATTATAAAGAAATAACACTGAATATACACTTGAAAGTTTTAAAGCATTTTATAAATAATGTTTATGTAAATTTTATCGATAGATGGCTATGTTTCATGAGTATACTAACAGAAGATGAATATAGTGCATTTGGCGATGGTGGAAGAAAGCATCGTAGGCTCTTTAAGTCCCAGCAGATTAAACAGCTGTTTCACCACGCTCCAAGGCGTCTCTGGTAGGGACTTTAGCCCGTTTATTATAATCGAGCTGTCTTCTTCGTATCTGAAATATAAATATAGCACTAAGAATGCAACGTGCGTTTATAATTCGGTCATAAGTAATGTACTACCAAGTAAAAAGGTAATGTTCTGTTTCTTAAACATCTATGTCTAATCGAGAGAATATTATGCTAAAAACAGTAGTGGTACCCGAACCGATTGACAAAAACTGTTTGAAAATGTTCAGAATTACAATATAGATCACGCACCTTAAAATTAGCACGCTTATAGCTACAATGGTATAGGCCATGAGCGTTCCAATGGACATCATGTCTATCAATTGGTTTAGGTTAAATATGGCTGCCATTGTTGCTGGAATATAAATGTATTGATTAGTCTTCTGAGGTGAAAAGAATATTGGGACTAATATTGTCTATACCAATATTGAAGATGTAGCATATTACTTTCATAATAAAAATCTTTCTGGAACAAAATATAAGGATATGGTAATTTTTGTTTTTAGTTTTGATTATAATTAAAAATAATGTAAACTTTCCAATTGATGGATTTTAAGGATTTAAAAAAAAAATACATACTTCGAACAACAAAATGATATTTACCTGATAGAAGCCCACTGAAGGCGGTTGCAAGCAGCGGGGTCTGTGTGCGGCGATGAATACGAGCTAGGGGCCGAAATAACACGCCATCACTGGCCATGGCGTATAGCACACGAGGAAGCGGGAACATGGCGCCCAAGAGGCTGGTGCATAGTGCGAATATGGCCCCAATGGTTACGATCCATCCCACCGATGGTAATCCCGCCACTCCAAATACGTGTGGAAATGGCGCGTCAGCGTCCTAGACACAACGATGATGTTAGCTAATGTCAACATAATAGGTCAATTCAAATACTATCACAAAGCAGCCTAAACATTCAGCTTGGCATGTTTGGTTGTCGCGGCAGCATGCGTAATGTCTTTTTCCGTCGAAAAATGATGAATTGTTAGGGTGATACCATTATTTCTGAACTAAGCGGTAAATCAATGTACGTAAATCGGTCTTTGTGTGAGTCAAGAGCTGTTATTCTATTGTTGTGGTAAATAAATAGTACCTATAAAGTTGAGTCGAACGCGTACAACTATATGAAATATGGATTATTTATATTAAGGGTAATACCATTATTTCTGACTGGATAGTTTTATATTTTTTTACCGTTATTACAGAAAATGCTTGTGTGTTTCTGACACTTGAAAGTTTGATACACATTTTATACACTATGTAGATGGTGGACATCTGTTATCATTGATTTTAGTTTTAATATTTTAGGATCAAAATTACCTGCAAGTAGTAAGGCAGCATCATTGTCAAGACTGTCGCGATGGTAAAATAGGATATGAATATGATGACGAGCGACAAGATGATGGAAAGCGGAATATCTCTTTTCGGGTTCTTGGCTTCCTCGCCAGTGGTGGCTACGCAGTCGAAGCCCACAAAGCCAAAGAAACACTTGGCAGCGCCCGCCATCACTCCAGCCACACCCCACGGCATAAAGCCACCTGCGCCTGCTGCCTCACGATATTCCTCGGGAATGTCTTCCACTGCTATCCGCCAGTTTGAGGGGTCGCCTGTATGTGTGGCAAATTGTAAAAATATAAGAAAGTCCGAAAAAAAAGAAATACTTTTAACTAATAATTATTTTAATATTTCGCAAGCAAAACTGCTAACGATTACTTACATAATAAATTGAATAAATACATGGAACATACAAATCGTGGTCTTAATTAAAATATAATACTTTACGTAGTCGGTCCCAAAGTTCTGTCATAAATGGAAATAATGATAAAAACAAAAGTACTGATCAGTTTGTAATGAGTGATATATCAATTCTTAGTACATTAATTAAGGAATAAAAAAAGCATAAAAATATTCGAAATAACCTCCCTCATTTTTAATACAGGCCCTTAAGGGCGGCCAGTCGTCTATCGCAGCACGCACCATATTCGTGTCGATTTCAGTCACTGGTTTTTTTAAAGATGACTTCAGATTCTCCAAATTTTCATGAGGTTTATCACAGACCTTCCTCTCTAAGCCCTGTCATAATTTTCGGGTCCAAAGGATTAAGGTCGGACTGGAGGAAGGCCAATCCTCATGTCTAATTAAGACGATGTTTTGACGCTCAAACCAGGCTTTAGTGGTCTTGGCTTTGTATGCAGACGCAGAGTCCTGCTGGAACACGAAGTGATGTCCCGCAAATAGGGTGTGGACATGTCTTTGACAAGGCGATACAAAACCGTCTCTTGGTACACTGTAGCACTGGTTTTGACCCCTTTTCGAAAAAAATTAACCTCAGTTAGCCCGTAATAGGACACTCCCAACCAAACCATTACTGATGATGGATGATGTCCATGTTGCACCCTTGGAACTTTATTTTCAGCTTCTTCAGAACTCCTAGCGTAACTGTATAATTCTGTTTATTGTACTTCTCTTCAATATCGAAAAATTTTTCGTCCGTAAAGAGGATATCACGGTGTCGGTTTTTCGCGTACCGCTTAAACAACACCCGCGATCTCTTAAGCCTTATTGCTTTTAGACGAGCATAAGTAAGTGCCACTCTTTTTTTGTATGCGTAGACCAAGATCTTCATTTAAAACCTTTTTACTGTTTTCCTACTGACACCCATCTGCAAATCCATCAACTTCTGTTTTCGGACAGGATTTCTACTATGGCTTGAAGGATATTGGTGTTTTGGGAGGTGGCAGAGTTTTTTCTTGTCCTCAAATGGAGATTCAAGGTACCTATCAATAGTACCGTACACAAACCTAAGCGTTATATTCAAATTTTTGAGCAACTTGAAAATGGTACTGGGAGTGTCAAGGGGCAACGCAATAACAACTATTCGGTTTACTTTCAATGTACTATCGTGAAAAATTACGGAAAGTTATTGTTTTTGTTTTAAAACAATAATCAAACATTCCAAAATAGAATGAATAATTTTTTATAAAATCTGCCCGAAATGTAAAATAATTGAGTACAGAATTTGGGAAGTATATATGCTGGATTATATATTATATACTTCACGACACTTTTAAATGGTAAAAAAATTAAAAAATTCATAATGAAAAAAAAGTGAGAAGTCAATATTAACGCTTCTATAACATCAAGTAGTATATTTCTTGCCATTTTATGTACATATTCATAATATTTTCTCTTCGTGTATTAAGCTGAAAAGTGTCAATGCATCACAAGCTAGACCTATTGTTTCGCCTTGTCACTTTACAATACACAATAGACTATTTATATTTTACGTTTTATGATTGTGCCCTAATAATATTTTATCATCATCATGGCTAAACATAATCTCTGATAATAGGTATTGTTATGTCCGAGCATTGACTGAAAACATCTAACGACGAACAAAATCTGTTAAAAAGTACTTAGCGGTGCATCAAGATTTATATACTCTATTCGAGTGTTGTGGTAAAAAAATACTATGGAGTTAAGCCAAACGCGAAGAAACATTCATAGTACAACTCAATGAAATAAAGATTATTTATTATTTATGAATTTGGAAATTCTTATGTATTTATAAATGTTTTCTTAAAATCTATTATGTTTAAAAGTAAAGTTAGAGTAGACTTACTCTGGGTGGCGCCAGCAATAACAACGATAACGACAGTTGCCATATTGAGTGCCGTGAAGACATTGTTTAGTTTTGTTGACTCGCGCACCCCCACGCCGAGCAAAACTGAAAATATTGAAAACAAAATTTTAAATATTATTTATAAAATTTTCTCAATCTCTAGAGGTAGACACGAATTTAAAATTAAGAGCGTAATATTTTAAGAAGAAAATATTCATCATCAATAAGGCGCTCCAGCCCATCGTAACTCGGCCTAGTCCTCCAGCGGAAACAAAAGTACAGAACAGACCGGAAGAACCTCCAGCCGGTCCTGTTCTGTACTTTTTGCTCTGTGATTCGAACACGAAAATATTAAAGAACAAAAAACAGCACAACAATGTATATGACAATACATTTAGTATTCATTGGACGAAGGATGACTCAACAAACTTACAGCAGATTTATTATTAACAAAAAAAATATATAATAATATAATAAGAAATACTAACTTGTAATAACAAGGACAAGTCCGAACGCAAAGAAATCAGGATACTCGGCAAGGAAAGAAACATTAATCGGGGCAGCGGCTGTCAAGGTGCGAGCCATGGTATTATTGCATATGCTGTCGATGTAATTCGACATGCCCTTGGCAACACTGGCCGTGCCGATCACATACTCCAGGATGAGGTTCCAGCCTATGGTGAATGCAATGAATTCACCCACGCTCACATAGCTGTACACATACGCTGATCCAGCTCGAGGTACGCGAGCCGCGAACTCCGCATAGCACAGTCCTGTTACAATATACAAATTATAGGAAAATATTCAAATCTATGATTTCAATTAGGTATTAATATTCTTTCATTTATATACGATATGTATACAGAGAAGTAGCTAAACGCCAATAGCTATCTCAAGGCATTACTTATATTAAAAGATTTCTAACATCTAAGGTATATTGACTTTTAAGACACGTACATTGTACAGCACAAAGTTATTATATAGTACATAGATGAAATGACACAAGCCATGTTGCTTGATTTCTTATGTGATAATTATACGTGACTTTGTTGTTTTTGTCTAGAGGGTAGACCGTTCCAACTTAATTTTTCATGGTATATGAAACTGTCAACATTTTTCAGTACAGTAAGAATGAATGAATGGCGCGAATAATTTTTCTCCACCAATTTCGGCCCTGCGCTTCTTTTCAAACCGTGTATAATTTTGAGGACGATGACAAGTCTTTGACTTGATCAGTCCATCTCGTTGGTGAACGTCCAATCACGATGAGCTTTAAACAATCAATCTTTTGCTTTTCTCGGACTAAAATTGTCCACGAATCTGCTCCATATAAGAAGATAGATATTTTATCATATAAAAAGATTTTAATTAACTGAAAACTTATTTATACGAATTATTAACAAGGACTGGATATGTAAAACAATATGTTTACTAAGTTCACAATCTTGTTTTGCGAGTCGTTTTGGGGTCATTTGTATTTTGCATATTGCGCTAACAGATGTATAAACATAAATTTTTTTACTTTATGCAAAGGTTTAGCATTCTCTTAAATTAAACTAGGTCGAGACGATTTCATATTTTATCAACGTTTTTGGATTTTTATTGCGAGTTTAAAAAGGCTTTCTCAATTTAATTATGTAAGTCTCACATAGTAATAGTCATTAGTTATACTTATTAAACATGTTTTGAGTACCAAGTGGTGGTGGTAGAGGTCAGATCAATTTAGGGCCAGGTAAGTTCGTCGTTATACATACGGTGAATATATAAGGAAAATATTTGTAGTTTGGCAATGGAAATGAAGTCGGTGAGTTCCAAATAACATTGAGGGTACGGCTTCTTAATAGGTATTAATACATAGTTTTCCCTTTGCACACTCTCGTATAGATATATTTTACAAATCAGCTATTTGTATTTTAATGCGATAAATTGAAGGACTGTTATACATAATAAAATCATAAATACAAACTTGTTCTAGTAAGAAACGTGTTATAAATTATAAAATACATTTTATGCAGACAATTATTGGCTGATTTGTATTGAGCAATCGTTGAAATAGATCGGACAGTGTGAACAAGGTCAGTTCGTTTGATTTGTTTTATTCACTGGTCACACGTGCGGCTGCTGCTTTGTTGTATTGGGGAGCGTTCAAGTATTACGTAACGAATTTTGGGGGTCCTTTTGTAAAACGTTACGATGCGGGGCGGGGATTGAATTACGCGTTATTTTTAATATTATTTTCGACTTTCCAGTACTTTACACCACATAATGGTAACTTTTAGGTATAAAGAGTCACTAGGTGGTCATGAAACATTTTACTATACTTGGATACAGAAAAACGTTACGGCGCGTTACAAGGGGGGCTTCAATAATCTCCAAAAATTGCGTGACGTAATACTTAAACGATCCCTTGTACAAAAGCCTTAGTAAATTACAGAATATCTGTTTTCATTTAACAACACTGAACCTCTCGGAAATATCCATATATATTATAGACGTTAGAGATTATATCCCTTCTTCATATACAAAGTATATTTACATATTATTCACAAGACGTCGTAAAGCAATATTATTTTATAAATAACGATTAATTGTAAGTTGTACCAGCGAAAGCAGAGGCAACGGCAGCGACGAGGAAGCTCAGAGTAACGGCAGGCCCGGCTACTGTCTTGGCGACGGCACCGGCTAGAACGTATACGCCTAGACCCAAGGTGCTGCCCACTCCCAGCGCCGTCAGGTCCAGTAATCCAAGGCACCGCGCCAGCTCGCTACCACCTTGACTGTCATCCAGCCGCTTGCAGCGCCGCAGCGCCGACAGTATCCTAGCGCAACCCATCTGTAATTATAACGTGCAATTAATTTTGTATATAGTTTTTAAAACAAAATTTTGGATACCAAAACTGATCAGTTTATTTCTGTTCTATGTATATGTATTGATAATAACTTCTCAACGACCTACTATTTTTTTATTAATATAGAATTTTGCGTTTGTAGTCGAAAGGTTTTATGAATTTATGATTGGCTTTTAATCGTATAAGAAAGGATTATGTGCAATAAACCATGATGACTGCGTTAAATCGCAGCTTATCACGACGAGAATTGTTTTATTGTTTCATTTTTAGATATTAATATAGCAGATTTGATTGTTTATGTGTTATCCTCGGTTACAACATTTTTTTACGTAATACTGGCTCGTACTATAATGGCAAACATCTTGAGGAAACCGGTATTAACCACCAGAAATCGACTACCTACGTGTGTGAGACATAAATGATTAATTCGTTTAAATGCAGAAAGTCGTTCTATTTCTTATTGGGAAGTAATTACATTTTTAATTGTATAGAACATTTTAAAGAAGTTTAATACAATCTAAATTATAAACATGATGTAAGATTAAACAATGGTGGCATGGCAGTTATGTCTAAGTTAAACTATAATATCGAATCATTCGATTCAATATTTAACATCTGAATTTTTTAATTGAACTAAAATTAAAAAAAAATGTTAAAAACACAATTTTTTTATTAGAATTTATCGGTGACTGTTGATTTTTACTTATGTTTGCAGTTGACTATCCATTGATGTCAAAAAATTATACGATTTTTTTTCCTTATTCTAACCGGTCCATACCTGGCAAGTGACAAGCGCTTTTTTATATGAAAAATCCAGTTTTATTTCTTTCAAAGATAAAGTTTCCATTGAGAAACATTTATACTGAAGGGAAGGTATTTCCCCTTTAGGTGGTTTAAAAAAAAACACAAGTATTGTATCTACGTTATTTCTATGTAGGTATAAGAATGTTTGTGATATTAAATAGTTTATAAATTATATTTTTTTATAATGGCGAATTAAAAGAAATGTACACTCGTACTTATCGCCTTATTTAATCAATTCACTCAAATATAGTGAATATTACACACATACAATTATAAAAAGCTAATTATACTATTGCGCACTTCTTTTTACCTGTTATTATGTAACTTAACTTTTCTTCTTTCTTTAATTAATAATCCTTTATCCGACGATCGTTTAGGTTTTATACAAGACATTTTGATTCTAAAAAACATAATTTCAATGTGTATAAAACGAATCTCAATTAAAACACCGCCTTCCAACCATGACGATACCTTGACCGCTACGGTTTTTGAACATTCAATAATGAATTTGACTTACACGATTCGTATATACTTCCTGATTTCATGAACCTATAATTTGATGATGCAAATGATGAGAACTCGTTTTTTTGCACACAACAATAGATTTTGAATATTATTAGTAAGACAGAAACATAATGACGAAGGTACGTACGTAATAATAAAATTTAAAAGGCTTATTGTGATATTTTGTCTCAAAATAAAATATTTAAAGCACTCACAGGTTATTAGTGATCAGCAGTTCGACAGGTGCTGAAATTCACGGGATGATATGACAAAGTGGTACTAAAAGTGATTGTCACGAACTGTTTACAGACGTGGTGTATCTTTACGGCCGTAAGCTCTGCAAACTGCGATAGTGACTCGCGGATAAAATTATACATACCTGCATTGTTTTTTTTCCTTGATATCAATGGCAAACAGGTATACATGTTTATTATTAAAAGGTTATCGAGATGATGGCAGTCTAAATAAAATACCAAGCCTGTAGCTGCTTAGTTTTACGATTCTGCTAGGTAGCCTAGGTTATTGAACTGTTAATTATTATGTTAACTACGCTCGGAAATATCTACTCCGATGCGAAGAAAGACAAAATCATTTGTGTATATTTTTATATTTTAAATCCCGATTGAAATGCTGAAACCCGTATGCTTTTGTTATTTTGTAAATTATAGATAGTTGGATTTATCTTATGATATTTAGATAAAAAAGATAGATTAGAATACTTTTATTTGCACTCTAAATATTTTCCATTATAGCACTGTGTACATTTGGTAACAAGAACGAGAAACATCTACTAAATAACTTTTAACATTTTAACTGCTTTTAGAAGTAACTGTGGATACGCCTACATATTCTGGAATGGATTTCATGGAATGTGGTACAGATATATTTAAGGATTATTATAATAGGAACTACATCTTAAAGGATAGATAATAATTATGAGAGGTTCAAAGGATGACCTTAGGATCATAGAAATTTAGCCCGTCTTAATAATTTTATTTATTGACCTCTAATTTCGATGTTAAGATTAGTTTATTATTTCCAAGATTGGAGACAAATCTCAATATTGACCTGAAACATTACCTTAATGAGAAATGCTTCAAATAAAATGACTTGACTGTTGTATTGTCTGTGGTTGCACAGATACAGTAATTATATTTAGACGATGATCTTGTAAAATGATAGTGAATGATATTTGTCTGTCATTGTTGTGGAAGGCTTAGCAGATTACTTTGTCTGTTACTCGCAACCGAACTGTTTGCTGAGCCAACGACCCGCTCACCAATATTGATAAAAATAAATAAGAATTTATTAATGGTACCGTTTTTATTCAGTTGTAGGACGTTCCAAACCGAGGATATATCACTCACATCATTATACATAAGCCAATAACGGGATCACAGAGTGAATTAAAATAACGGCAGCATAGTAAACTTTTTTATGAGATTCAAACCAATAAAAACTTTCTTTTGAATCGAAATTGAAATTCGACGACCTTATTACAAAACGAGGACGAAAGAAGTACATGTGATGATTATTTATATTAATTTTTCAAAAAATTAACCATGGTAACAAATGACTGATTTGAACTGTTGACTGAGCCACGAACTAAAAAACCGGTTAAAAATTATTGTAAAAACCAATATGAAGTATATATCAAATGTATGTTAATAGGTTTAAGTCATTTTTGTATGTAATTTGCATTCTTAAATTGTTTCACAATCACCAATAATACTTGACACGAGTTAAAACGCATCGTATCGGTCGATGTATCTGTGTTAAGGTAAACGCTACTTTACAAGGATAACTGAATCCCTATCATTTATTTATTCAAAAATTGAGAAAATAAAAATTAAATTTATGGAATTTGAGTCGAATTGACAAAATAAGCTAGAAATTTAACATTTTGATAATGTATTTCAAACAATGAAAACATACAGAACTAAGATATATAAATGTATGAAGTCCCTTAGATCATGGGGCACGGGACAGACATTTATGCATCTGTTTTTTTTAAAACTTAGTGACACAGTCCATTCTTAGATATTATGCTGGTTTCCTCAAAATATTTTCCTTCACTACTTGCGTACGTTAGCTGAGCAATACTAATTATGTAAAGACAAGAAAAAGTTCATTGGTGCACGACCGGAATCGAAGGCGCGACCTAAATTGAGACTCACACTCAGACAACATAAAAATCTTTATTTAAAAGCGGTTTTAATTTTACAAAAAAATATATTTATTTACCACTAAACGACGATAAATTTAAAGTGTAATTTATTTTTAATTAATACTTTTCAAACACTTTTATTCCTTAATCGTTTAAGTACAAGTTAGTCAGGGGAATTCACGAGGGACTTCACTGTTAAAATAAAACAAGTATTTGTTCAGACATGTTCAATAACGGACTGATTTTCCTCTGTATTCAAGTGGTTCGAAAGCTTCCCTATCTTCTAAATGTCGCCAGCATTATCAAATATTAGACATCGTGACATGTTAGAGACTTATTTATATTATGTGTCCAATTCGCGCTCGCTCTTATTGTAAATTTTTTATGAATCGATAGTTGAAATCACTTGCTGCTCACGCGAAGTGAACTTCCCCAGCTGCGGCTATTAGTCTATAAAGCATATTCATTCACTTCGACGCGAATTCCATTTGAGTTGTTGCCATACTGCAGGGGATGTACATCAAAGATGTTGTATTTGTTTTTTACTAGATACATAACTACATTTAGTTTTTAAATACTTTGTACTCATTTAAAAAAAGATTATATTTAATTGGGTTTATTCAATGACAAAGCATTTTTGATAGATGCCGTAAATACCTAAACGTCAATTGTATACCTCTTTCTTCGTGTTTTTGGAATTCTGCTACACTTATGTATACAGATTAAAGAGAGATTAAAACCCAGTAAATAATTAAATGAAAATTTATTTAAATAACACTTTAATTTGGCAACAATTTTTGAGAACGTTTCTATTTCGACAGCCCCTAAAAACTGTATTAGCATAACAATTATATTATAACGGTCTGACACCCACTATCGGCTTTTGACATCTTAATTTACAGATAACTCAATATATGATATATCTTTCCTCGGACTTAACAATAATACTTAATATTTGATAGGTGTTTTCTCAAAAAACCTTGAGGAAACGTGGTTGATACAAGATGGCGACGTTTATACGATTCCTATTCCCGCGTAGTCAAAAACTCTTGAATGAAACGTGATACAATAATGCGTATATATCGAAAACTCTGTCAACTTTTGTCTTTGATATATAAACGCTGTCAAACTTACAAAGTTGTTTTATTTTATTTTAAGCCAAAACTAGATGAATGCTTATTTATACATAATGTCCACATAATAATATATATTTTTATAATACTTACACAAAACGTATAACTATTGGTAGGGGAGCCCACGATGCTAAATGGGGATTTACTCGAGCGTCGTAGAGACCTATTGGGATGCAAAGCTTAGATAATAAGAAGAAAAAAATGTTATATGATATATACCTTTTCATCGGTGGGGGAAGCGGCTATAGATTATTAAATATGTAAAAAAAAACTGTTGCATGGACATCCTCGAGCGCGTCAGATATTGATAGCATCAATGCCCTACGTATTTTTAATAATGTACGTATGTTAATCTGATCGTTTGCATGATGCGGGTGGTTGTATTTAAGGGTTGAAAATGAAAAAAAAAATAAAATTATCGAGCGCGTCAGATTTTATAAGGGAGTGTTAAGTGCACCAAAAAAATGCTCTCATTCACTAATCTGACGATTTTGATGGGACGCAAACCCACGGCCATTTTCATAATTTGCAAAAAAAAATCGCAATTTTGAAATACTCAAGCGCGTCAGATTAAGATATATGTGGTTCATCTTTATGTTCTAAACGAACTGTCTCATAATCTGACGATTATCTAGAGGGATTCGCCTGATCTGACAAAAAAAAATTAGAAAAACGGTTCACCTAAAGGGCCATCCCTGCAACTTCCCGCTAATTCCATTCCTGGGCGCTTAAAATTGATATTTTGAGCTCGCTGAGTTCAAAGAAATAATATTTCCATGCATTTGAGCTCTCCCAGCTCGAAAGTCTGATAGAAGTTTCATAGAACACTATTTTTGGAATTTTCAAACCGCAATAACTTTTGAATGGATCAAGCAATTTTCACGCGGTTGGCGGCATTCGACGCAGTTTTATCATCCTCATAAGTAATTTTGCAATTTAATTGATCGAACCACAAATTTCGGAGTAATCCCGAAAAAACACTTTTTCGGGTTTCTTTCGTTCACGATATCTCTCGAACGAATCAACCGCTTTTGAGTTTTGACCAGCTTGGTGGCGATCGACGTGGTTTTTCAAGCTCAAAGGCGGATTAGTTTTTGAAGTTGATCGATAAAGAAACCACTTTTAAAAAAAATATTTCTTATTTTTTTAAGATTTTTCAAAATTTCTCAAAATCTATCGGTCCGAATCGGTTCAAATTCACAGGAAATGTAATTTTGAGGGAAATATTTAGAACGCCGTTTAGTAGATTCCGATCGGTTTAAGGAAATGTAGGCATCACGCAGCTGCACGCATTTAACTTTATCGACGAATTTTTGTTATTTCGGCTTGCGGAAATCGTCAGATTATATATTTTTCATTATTCTTGAATTATTTCCTTCAAAATAAAAAAAAAAATTAGCTACGCTCGAGAATGTCGAGATGACGTTTTTTTTTTACAACTTTGTTGCCCTCCCCTTTTTTTTACGTCACTTTCAAATTGTCAGATTAGTGGAATATACACTTTTTAGGATGTAATTAACTCACCCTACCTTAATCTGACGCGCTCGGGAATTTCTGATGGTCAATTTTTTTTTACTAATCTGATCCTGTCTCCTTCACGGGCGGCCTTATATATGGGTCTCATATTTTGTGGAGGTACTTAACCGGGTACAAGGTATCCCCCTATATATTAATCTGCCGCGCTTTAGTAAATCCCGAAATCTCCTCTTGGGCTCCCCTACCATATTGTTTGCTATATGTACACGAAGATATATGACGTTTCCGTTGAAACCTAGACAGATAGAGAATCGCATTTGATAAATTTTGCGAAAGACACCAAAACGGTACTAGGAAAATATCCTAAAACGTTACGGGCATAATACAGCTGATTATTAATTAAGAGAATGTCGTAAAATAGTTACGTAATTTAAGAGGTCATGCTTTTTGTGTAATACTTTGCTATTTGTGGTATAAGTTGCTTCATACCAACAGATTTACACATGTTATCGGCAAACAGTGTTCATAAGCACATACTGAAGCTGAACACAAGAATATATTGCACTATGAATATTCATGTACGCGATTTAATATTATGTTAATAAGCATAACAGTTTGAAAATCGATAGGGTAACGAAACCATTAACAATTAAGATTTTATGAATAGACATCGGCCTTGTACGGTAGGTACTCTGTATTATGCCCTCGTAATGAATAGAGGTAGGAAATGAACGTGAACCAGTTTTGTATTTATAAATTTTATATTTCGTTATAATACACAACAGCATTTTTTTCCGTCTGTATCATAATAGTTTGCGACACAAAATTTCCTCTCTCTCTACGTAATACAAGAACGCATTAGCACAAAATTAACGACAATTTCTAGTTTATACGACATATATTTTCGGTTCATAGATTCCAGCTTCCGTTTACCCACGGAGCGCTTTTAAACTTTCCCATACAAAAATCTATTGTTAGCTATAGTACAAAGTATATATAGCTATAAATTTTACTTATAGTTCGTGCTATGGCCTCTGTACAGTTGTACACGTTTAAAGAGGTCAGCACTATATAACATTTAAAAAGAAAGTCGAGGATACGACACAGCATTTAAATAACCAGCAAATATGGCAGTTTACACTTTTATTATCTTTATGTAACGATCGCCCTTCATAAGTACGTATCATTACAATGAAAAAAGTATACGTGTAAGAGGAAAATCCAAACGGCCTCGCCGAAGACATTGATTCGAATCGTAAAGTAAAAACACAGATAAATAATTAAAAACAGTTTGAACTCAAGTTAATATAGAGTAAGTTATAACCATAAGAAATAAAGAAGTAAATGAATAAGGTGTAGTGGTTAAAATGTTCGATTATGAGGTCTAGGGTTCAAATCCCTCTTCAGACTTAAGGTTTCCATGAAATTAAAACGGGCCTCGGATGAGCACGAATGTCTGTTTTGGTCTCGCGTCGTATACATCAAACTGTGACGGTTATGGAATTGAGAATCCACCTGTGCCTGCGCATACATACACGCTAGTAAGACATAAGAGTTCCGTGTTGGTTTGGATCACGCTTAAAAAGTTACATATCATTAATCTCATTGCTATGGCACTTTAAATCTATCCCTTTATCTGAAGATGTAGATAAATATATAAGACAAGTTATATAAGTATATACGTGTGCGACGTTTTATCCTCACCAATAACCAGTTACCATATTTATTTTGAATTCAATATACTTGATACTTTCTCTCATTGACATGAGCCACCATATGTGGATACTTGCTTCCTACGACTAGTAGACAGGAAGTTGCAACCGCATGTCAATCAATGGTAACTCACAAACACACATGCGATTTTGGTCTTATATTCTTAAGTTTAACACAGAAAGCAGACCGCGCATTGCGATACAAAATGACTGTTATGCTAAACCTAATTTTGATGTCACTCAAAACAATAAAGTTCGCAAATCGCCGTTGTCTTCTAGACTTCGTTTTTGTTTCCAAGATAATTTAAATTGCAAATTAGTAGTAAGTAGTATTTATTAGAATGAAAAAGCGAATGTATTTTTCTTGTCACAATATACAAAACGGATGTATACGACCGTGCGTCTGCAGAGGAAGTGAAAAGTGTATCAAACAAACAATTGCAACATTTTTGTATATCAACTACACTTTTTTCTACAATACAAGAGTGTCTGTTTAACCGCACATATTTGACGACATTGATCAATTATCCAATGTCATCACAAAACAAATCAAATGTGCTAACTTATCAGCATTTAGATGTGAAGAGTATGTAATGACATAAACTTTTCTGTAGTTATGTAAAGAAATTGTCACTCTTTGATGTCCATTATCGGATATTTCCACAAATCTACTAATACAGTAATTAGACGCCCACTTATTAGTTGTTATCGTGGCACTTGTTGTAGGGGATTAGATTCTGCACAATTGTGAGATACCTGTTGAGGTGGCGTAATGAGGCCAGAGCTGATCGTCAAGGATTTCGATAATAATACTAGTACAATGTTCTTTACAATTGTGTAAGCTTCCGGCTTTAAGATTTCTTTTTGGTATGTTAATATGTGGCTTAATGAACACGAAATTATCTGATTTACTAACAAATAATGTCCACGATCTAGTTACAAAAGAATGCTGACATGATCTAACTTTGTGACCATATTAAAAAGTATAACTTTGTTTTAAAAATTTCAACCATTAAAAAAATGTTTGTTTACTACCGGTATAAAATAAGTACATACATTTTATAAAATTATAACAAATTGACGTCTGAAACCTACAGTTATGGTAAGATAATAGGAATCGTGGTGTATTTTTAGCGCAGAGGGGAAATGGATCTCGGGATGTCGGGTCCATCTCCGGTCACATCATCTCCTGAGGCACGTTACTTCTCATATCTTACTACCGTGGTAATTTTATCGGAATGTTATTGGGGCAGATACTGTCCTCACTGCTCAGTCATACGTGACACAATGATTAACATATTTCTTACTATTAATGCAGGGAAAAGTTATAAAATTTAATACATTAAATTATGCATGTCATTAATTTCAATAGCTTCGGACATCTTGCAAACTATTCAGGCGATCACTGCTCTGTAACTCCCAATAGCGAACCAGACTAAAATATTTTTGTACCGCGCGATTCATATAAATCGGAAATCGAAATGGCATACAAAACATTACATAACATTACTATTGCTAAAGAATTGACTCTAGTATCGGCTTATAACTGAACTAAGATAAAAAAACATTTATCTTTTTGTAAAAAAAAAAAAATTATATACGTTTTCTGACGTGGGTATTTTAGCAACATCTTGTTGAATGCTGAATTCCAACATTATGAAAAAACTTCAACGTTCATTTTAATTAAATGTAATTAATGAAGGAGGGGCCTTCAGGTTTTTGAAGTCAAACGTGTAGATATAGAAAAAAAGGCATTTTTATAGATGATTGTCGAATATTTTTTATGAAATATTTTTATCAGCTACTCTAATTACCTATGTAAATGCTATTTAATAAGTGTTGTGTTTTGTCATTACTCAGTGAAACACTGAGTGACAATCTTCATCGCGAAAAAACCGATTATGTATGTAAATTGCTACAAGAAAAGGTGCACAAAAAATTATTGTATTTCAATATTTAAAGTATATTATAGTTTTCATGATTTTAATTAGTATGAAGTTTCAATTGGGGCAGACACAGTTTTGTGTATGCGATTATTTTTATTTAATTAAGTAGTATGTATAAGTAGCCTGACTGATGTTTTTATTCCACGCGAGCAAGTGAAATAGAAAGGAAAAATCCAAGGAATCCGAGGAAATCACTGCACATCGTGATTATTTAAATAATACTTTTAGATCACGTCGAATAAATTTAATTTAATTAATTACTAAAATCATTCTAGAAAGAATAAATTTAATTTAAAATATTTAACAAATAAATTGAATCCCTGTGCTACCTGCACACACAAAACTGTTAATATCATTTCAAGAAAAAAATTAAGGTAGTTTTGGTAGGTGTTTGTCTATAAATTACCTTTATTGATAAAATATTCTTGTGGTGTGTAATACAGTGTTTAGCTATATGTTATAAAACTATAAAGAAATATATAAAGTCTATATTCTCTGGCCGTTGGTTACAAACAAATTATTGTTCAGAAAAAACAATACATAGTTATAAAATCTATTAGACAATTATATTCTACATATTCGTCTAAAGATCGTAAGGATATGGAGCAGAGAAATAATTAAAAAGTCGTATGTGATAAGGTACGTACATTTATGTTATTATGGAATCACGAATTTACAAAAAACACTAACCTCAAATTTTAATTATCCAAGTGTAAAAGTTCGTTAACAATACGCACATCGATTTCAGTTCCAATATCACAAACACAAGCGGCGCTTGCGCAGTCACCGCATTCACTGACTGCTGACTGACTGCTAAGGTAACAGACGACTGGGGTATTTTTTTATTTTCACCGACCTTCTTTATGATTACGTTAATTAATGTTTTAGTAATTATATAAAAATACTGGACTGTTATCAAAGAGGCCTTAATGGTTGATTACCTGCTGGTGCCAGAGACTTAGTAAGTAATGGAGCCTTTTTCCTTGACAATGTTTTACGTCCCAACATTCGATTTCGATATAACAGGCTAAATGTGAGATAAATTCATGGCCTTATGACGCGGACCACAATTAAAAAATGCAAAATATTGCTATATATGTTTTTATGGATGATGAGACGTCATTAAAGGCCGTAGGAAATTATTTATAAGTAGAATCCGATGATGTATATCAGAAAATGTCAACGTAAACTTCAGCATCATTTGTATTATTGTGAAGTTGTTGAAGGAAATAATCTATCATTAATTTCTTAATACTATTATGTATCACTATTAGAGCTAGTGATGATACTGTATAAAAGTCGCATAGGAAGTGGCGATGCAGAACAAATAAATGTCACCACCCAAGGTAGAAATATGGTCTGTTATATATCTAAATCAGAAATCTTTCTATGTGGAAGAGGAGAGTTGTCCTTCTAGCAGCTCCTCAGCCCCGGAGCGGAAGCAGCCATCGATTAGGCAGGCTTCCACTATTAAAAAAAAAGGGTCCGTGTACTTATGTACGCGCGTAAGAAGTTATACTTCTTTGGCAATATTAAAAATAGTTTGGCTTTGTTCCACCTCCAGTTTTTGATGTTTCACAGCGATAAGATGAAAACTCTTTTTGTGTATTCAATTTAGTGCAGTTACACTGATTCATCAATTGTTTTTGTCTCTTTTCCTTATATTTGTAGATAAAATCAGAAAAATTAATGTTTTGATTAAACAATGTTTAATTTTTTAATCAAAACATTACTCGATAATAATAATAATACATACGGATATTAACCTCAATTGTATTGAAGCACTTAGAAGTTATACAAGTTTTTTCACAAATATTAATTAGTATTGGTTTAAATATTCAATTTAAATCACTTCTGATTATAATTCAAAAAGCATCGCTAAATTTCTTTGAAAAAAATAATTAAAACTCCTTTATTTGTTTAAAAGGTAAATGACAAATGTCATTTATGTCATTCAAAATTGTTGGCATACGAACTTACCATATTCTATTTCTTTACTTGTAGATTGTTTATTCCTATCTCGCTCGCGCACGCTATAATCACACTCCTAATTTTGTGTCACGGTGCGATCATAACGCCCTAAAAAGTATAACTTCACAAAATATTCATATTAACTTACTTATAATGCTTACTTGAATTTAAAAAGTATAGTTATAAGCAAATTAGGTCTATAATAAGTAATTCAAAAGTTCATTAGTTATATTTGTAACAGGATTAATTGCTATTTTTGTACACAAGGCGCGCCAAATATCTTATTTCAATAGTTTAACATAATGAATAACATGAAGGACTAACATTAATTTAACAACGTCTTACTATGAAAGCACAGTGTACAATCCTAATTATGCCCAATTATATATTATCATTAGGTTTTAATGACAAATTTATATAGGTACATTATAAATTATAGTGAATATTACTAACTATATTATACTTACTATATACAATCAGAACATTGTGTATTCTCTGTATATAATGTTAACTACGCTATCGATAAATGACCGTAGGCTCACGAAAGTTGGTACATTAAAATTTTCGCATTTACTTGATTGACAAAGAAATGTAAACAATTACTTCCATACAATTAATTGGTAACGTGTCCTCTCACTATCATTAAAAACATAATTCTCAGCCAAGTGTGGTACTTACGACAAAGATAATACGCTAATTCTAATCAGATACTTATCAGTTGATAAGACGAAGCATACCATCAGTGACTCTCACACCGTACTCCCGAACGCCTTGTCTGGTTTCTGTATACCTACTCCGCTATATTATATACTGCATTACCTGTGTTTGTAATGGAAAAGTGATTAACAGTGTTCATGCATATAATGAGTTTCTAGTACAAGTGAAATAATAACGTATTATGTAAGTAAAAAGCAAAAACCAAATCGGCAAACTATCGGTGCCTCATCATTTTTGTATTCTTTCGTCGTAAAGATTACGTTGGGGCAGCTTCCACTTCTTATCTTTAAACTACTTTCAATCAAACCGGTATAGAAAATGCAATAAAACTGACTAAACTGAACGCAAATGACGATGAAAGATGTCACTTTATGAAGTAGCTACCTATTTGGACGTCATTAGGTGAATCATTATTAATTTTTGTATGAATGTTTGGTAGTTTGGAGGTTTCTCCTCGAAAAGTATTGTAGTTTTTTTGTTATTTTCAGTTGCGTTAATGTGTTTCGGTTACAGTTGTACCTACTCAAGGTTGTTAATACTTAGGTCATTTAATAAACATTTAAATACTTAATTTAATACTTCAATCTTTAATTCAACATAGATTATCAGCTGGTATTCTGTAAGCTCTATTCTTCAATAGTTAACTAATCCGATATCATAATTTCGAGCTTAGCTACTAATCTTCTCTTTATAATCTATTATTAATAACAATTGAACAGATCTGATCAGAAAGACTGACTACGGCTTTTAGTGTGCTAAACAAAGACTCTTCAATTCTTAGTCGTATATTCATTTTAAAGAACGTATAGTACTTAGGTGAATTTTGGCAAAGTATGTAAATACATTCAGGTGCGAGACACGGCAAGAATCTCGCAAACCAAAGATCTCCCGATTATTTTTTTATCTTATCAAAGCGTTATCACACTTCTGAGTAGGAGCCGCGTGCTTCATTGTTTTAACCTCTTTACTGACTTCACTATTAACTATGTATTTTATTTAGTAGTATTTTTCTAACCTTGTTAAAGTTACGATATTTCATTTATATTTAATATTTTCCAATATTACACTTTTTAATAATCCATACTTATTCACCTGTTGATTAATTATTCAAATGTATGGTCATTCAAATGACTAATGACAGAGTAATTTTTTAAGTTAGGTATCGTGATTTACCTTTAGATGTTCAAAAATTTATATTGTAGACAGACAATGAATCAGTAAATAATATATCTAACAAAGCCAGATTATTGCCAGTATTCTTTTTGTTTTCTATATCTGTCGATTTGATGCTATTCCCATGAATATCTATGTTTATATATAAACATTGTTTATACTATAAAGGGTTCAGATTAAATTACCGTGTATGTAGTGTGTTATTACAAGAAAAGGAGACTATAAATTTTAAAATGATAAGAAAATAAAAAAGCTTTAAGCTACTTTGTTTAGTTAGCTACTTAGTTTCCGAATTAACGGGTTCGCTTGTTGGTTGTTACTAACACGGATTTCATGCAAATGCAATATTTGGGTCTCTTTCACCATTTTAAAAATATATTTTCTATTCCATCAAATTACCACAGAAAAATCCGCAGACGAACTTTTTATTATGTGATTTGAAAGAAAATTTGTCATTTCCTAAAATGTCAAATTTTAGGGTATCGTACTATCTCGGGTGCATCATAATAATTTTAATCTTTACTCGATAAGAAATAATTACATTATCAGTCAAAATATTTTTACTTTCTTTGTTCTCGTAAAAAAATTATAGAAAGCCATCAAACAAAGCTATGTTTGATGCATGGATCCCGAGAGGATACGATAGAAATCCAATTGAACTATGTATTGCTCTAATGTGCAGGTGATGCGAAGCTACCCGGATGGTGAGTAGGGTGGGCAGGAGGCTGGCAGTTCAATGGGCAGGTGGGCAGCGTTGGGCAGCTTGCTGCAGCGTAAAAGGGTATTTAACCCTGAGCAGCTGGAAAGTGGCAATTTAAGACGGTAATGGATTTGTATAATCACGCAAGTCACAATGTAAGAAAGAGGAAGTTAATCTGAATTAATGTTTCAGATGTCTGACAGTCTGGGACCTGATTGCGTTGGGAGTAGGCAGCACGCTTGGCGTAGGCGTGTACGTGCTGGTGGGCTCAGTGGCTATGAACTTTGCAGGACCTGCCATCGTACTCTCCTTTCTCATCGCGGCCATCGCTTCGCTTTTCGCGGGTAGGTACCTTATACAATCCTAGGTTCCTACTTATATTTAGTATAATATCATAATATACCTACACTTGTTTTCATAATCTTAATGTTCGCAATTTCGTTTCGCTTCTTTTCAAAG
Organism: Pieris macdunnoughi; assembly: GCA_905332375.1. Lineage (NCBI taxonomy): Eukaryota > Metazoa > Arthropoda > Insecta > Lepidoptera > Pieridae > Pieris > Pieris macdunnoughi. Next base: position 847,924 of record CAJOBZ010000043.1, read on the forward strand.
GCACCAAAATCATCCACACTAATGTAGGCCTGGTTTGTTAGTTTTTGTTTAAAGATTGTTATATTATTATTTTTTACGTAGTGATCTTACAATCAATTTATTAAGATGGATGGTGAAGAGTTGCAATTTAGTTATTTGGTGGTCGTTTATGATAGGTCTATGTTATGCGGAGTTCGGATCTCGCGTTCCGCGCGCTGGTTCGGCTTACATCTACACTTACGTCACTATGGGACAACTCGTGGCCTTCATCGTCGGTTGGAATATGATCCTTGAAGCATTATTTGGTAAACCAGATCCTTTCCTTTAATACTTGTTCAACCAACAAACCACCGTTTATGACCCAAAATTTTTTTTGTGTATGCACCTACGTAATAAAGTAAAAAAGGGCCACGGCTTTTTAACAGAATTTTTTATCCATTCTACACTAAAGCATAACAATTAATAGTTTGAATCTTACATATGAAAAATTACTATTTCAGCTACAGCTAGCGTCGCCCGAGGGCTAAGCATGTACGTGGATTCGATGCTAAATAAAACGATGTCAGAGGCGTTCTTGTCCATCGCACCAATATCGGTTCAACCGTTTTCGCCCTACTTCGACTTTTTCGCATTTGGAGTGGTAATTGTACTTGGAGGTTGGTATTAATTATAAAGTATAGAAATTATTTTCAGTTACAAAAACTCGGTACTAAGATACTATAGTACCTATAAAGAAGATTTAAATGTAGTGTTTGTTTTGTTACAGTGGTATTGGCAGTGGGTGTGCGTCAATCGGCAACAGTTAACAACATCTTTGCTCTAATCAACATTGTCGTTATCGTGTTCATTGTGGTCGCCGGGACTATCACAGGTATCTTATTCCGATTGTAGTAGTAGTACAAGATTATTTTGTATTTTATTCTTCTGCGGGTATTTGCAATCGGCTCTAAGGCTATGAGCGAATCTGTTTTGTGGTGCTGTGTATATGATAATTAATTCATTTAAAGTTATGTTGTTTATCAAAAGCAATATAATATGTATTCTCTTGGTAATTGAAGAGTCAACAGATGGTCTATAAATAACAGTTACTACTAGTACAGTTTCTAATTTCCTTTCTTTTTATAACGATATATCGTTTACAGCAAATCCATCAAATTGGAGAATACCAGGAACAGAGGTACCGGCGGAGTTTGGCAAAGGGGGTTTCTTTCCGTATGGTATATGGGGCGTTTTTAAAGGAGCAGCGGTATGCTTCTATGGTTTTGTGGGTTTTGACTCTATTAGCGCAACAGGAGAAGAGGTAAGAAATTTCGTTGTAGTACTTTTTTTTGAACTAAGATTTGTGAACTAAAATTTTAGCAATATAAACAATATGTAGATAGAATTTCCATGCAATATTTATTATTAAAGGTAAAAGATCCTCGTCGAGTAATCCCCATAGCGATCTTGGCGGTGTTGGTGCTTATATTTTTCGTGTATGCCGCAGTGTCTACCGTCATCACCATGATGGTGCCTTACTACTTGCAGGTAAAGTAAAGTTTCACTCCGAGTCGTTTGTATGGTTCAATTTAACCATGAGTGCTACTTTAAGTATCTTAACATTGCATCAACTTTTGCAATGAATGAACAATGGAATAGTTAAAGTATCATTAAAATCTTTGACACTGTTTAGATCTAATGCGGTAGTATGACGATTTATCAATTTCGCAAATATTTTTTCATCAGGATACGACGGCGGCTTTAGCAAGTGCCTTTAGCTATGTGGGTTGGGAGTGGGCTCGGTGGGTAGTTTCCATCGGTGCTATCTTCGGTATATCTGCTAGGTAAGTTTTTACTGGAGTACTAGAATTTAACTCTAATAAATACTTACTTATTACTAGGATAATAAGTTTTTAAGATACAACATAATATCATATTTCCAGTCTATATGGCGCAATGTTTCCCTTGCCGCGGCTGCTATACGCGATGTCTTCAGATGGCCTGCTCCTGCGCTGGTTGGGACACGTTACCGCCGCAAACCAATCACCGACAGTCGCCACTGTTCTTCCAGCTCTTATCATAGGTAACTTTATATATGTTAACGTAAAATTGTAAATACCGTTAGATTGTAATCTATCTCGCAAGATTATAAACTGTCGAAAGATTGTGAACTCAACGTACTGCTTACAATTTAACGTATTATTATTCGGTAGATTTTAATCTATCGAAGTGAAATCGTCAAATTGTGAAACGGTACGCACCTCGCGCGCTGATTGGTCGGCTTTATAGTAGACCGTTATATGTCCATAGAGTTAGGAATGAAACAAGGGTATCGGTCAAATAAAATGAATGCACTTTAAAAATTAGTATTTATTACTTAGTAGGTAATCAATAATTCTGACATCACATGATGAAAAAAAAAAATATATCAAAATAAATAAATCAGAAACGTAACAATATTTTCTCTTCAAACACAAATTAAAATTGAAAAATTAATGAAATTTTCTTTTAGAAAAAAACTATCACAAAATAAAATCAAAATTAAAAAAAAAAACAAATCGAAAACATATGAACGTTTTTGAAAACATAACAAAATTGTCTATTATATAAAAAATAAGAAAGTAAATTGCACCAATAAAAATGTTCATTATTGTTGCACGTCAACGATTTGTGGCACTTGGACTTACAAAGAACATTAGCTTTATTTTTATTTTTTTGCAATTACATTTTTTACTATTTTTATTATGTCCGCTGTAATAGTTTTGTAACCCTATGGTAAATTCTTCCTTATTAACAATACCTAATATTTCTGAGTTTTGTTGATCGACAGGCTCAATATCCGACATTGTAAATACGAGATCAAAAGGTTAGCGAATAAAAAATATTAAAACACGGAAAATGTATGTAATTTAACTATGTTTGGAGACCAACACTAACTTAATTATCATTCAAACTGCACTTTTTGGTCAATCACAGATTAATTTTACTTCCACAACAATTTCATATAACTTTTCACGTTCACTTTCAACATCCTAAAGCTGTGAGTTACTTTCAAGACGACATCAATTTACATTCACCAAAACACCGTTTGTTTACATTCGACAACAAACGAATTAAAAACAAATATGGTCCACATGGCATATCGTTCAAAATCAGGGGAGGTGGTACGTTTCAAATTTGAATTTATTGATAGATATAATCTACCAATAATAAATAATACGTTAAATGTAAGAGTAGTTGAGTTAAATTTTGATTTAAATTGGGATAGATTACAATCTAACGGTTTTTACAATTTTACGTTGACATATAGATTATAATTATCGATTTTGATTGTTGGTCTTTAAAATAAAAACCATATCGAAGAAATAGAAACATTATATGCAAGTTTTATAGACATCATTTTTATCTTTTTTATATCAATTTTTTTTTCAGCTATACTGGCCGGTGTTTTAGAGCTCCAAGAGCTAGTGATGATGATGTGTGTAGGAACGCTACTTTCGTACACCATCGTAGCTATTTGTGTTATAATATTGAGGTCGGTATCACATACTACATTTGTATATTTTTTATTATTTACCTTGAAATACGGTAAACTTCGTGGCCTTTTTTAAATATTTATATTTTACATAGTATTACTGTAAACATTACTTAGAAGAGTAACCGTTTTAGATATCGTTCCGATTCAATGTCGTCGACTGGATATTGCTTTATAAGAAGAGTTTTCTGTTGTGGAGAGAAAACACCATCACAGACATCTTCTTTGGTGGTTAAAATAACTTTATCATTATTTAGTAAGTACGTTTTTACTTTAAAATAATTATTTCGTAAAATTATACTAAAGCGATTTAATAACCATCTTTCTTCCAGCTAGTATATGTCTATCAACGGCTCTTGTCGTAACTCATATTGAGAGACCACTGATCCCAACGGCTATACTACACTTGTTAGCTCTGCTTCTCATCACAATTATAGCCATACAACCTCAGAATAAAGAAGAGTTGTCTTTTAAGGTAATTTCTTTCGGTTTGTATTACAGTATTGAAAATCAAAATGGATATTTTTTATACATTAATATTCGCATTTCAGACTCCACTGGTACCCCTAATTCCATGCCTTAGCATATATGTCAATGTTAACCTAATGATCTTAATTAGTGTGCAGACTTGGATTCGTGTTCTCATTTGGATGGCCATTGGTAAGTGTATCATTTAAAAAAGTAAACCAAATGTCATTGTCTGTCTGAATACAATTTAAAATTAACATAAATTGACAAGAAAAGTTATGAGATTTCGTTACTTGTAGGTGTACCAGTCTACATAGTTTGTGCTTGTTGCTATAAAGGTAATACTGGCGATAGTGAATCAAAAAATTTTGCTCATATGAATAAAAAAGGAAAACCTCCTGTGCAAATATTTGTCGAATCACCAACACCTCCAGATACTATTAAGTATAGTGGAACCGGAGGTGATCAGATCGTGCAACAGGGCGGAAATACGCTAGTCATACGAGATAATCCAAGAAATACCTTACCACTTATTACCGAAGAAATAACAATACAAAACGCTTATATTGAAGATACAACAGAAAAAGAAGCGAAAATAATAGATCTGTTAGATCAAGTTATTCAAGCTGAAGAAGATGCCTTCAGTGAAATAGTAAGTTTAAAAGAGCAAAGAAACGCAAGCGAAGTGCCTGTTCAGGAAAAGCAAAGAAAGTCACTTAGTGAGTTGTCCGATGCGGGTTCCGATGTATCGAGTAATCAAGCGTTATCAAAGTATGATGTGGTAGCACAGGTGCATAGAGAAGATTTACCTAAACTTGAAGAAGAAGATGAGATAAAGCAAATATCGGATATTGAAAACGAAACTACTGTTAGCAATCAGGAGAAAGTAGATAATCATAAAAGTCCAGATTTGAAAGAGGATCAAAATGAAGACAGTGACGAAATTATTGAAAGTGATGCTAACTCAAGAACTGATGAGTCCGGTTACTCTGACACCTTAGATAAAACACCACAAAATGAAATAATTGAAGATAAAGAGATATATGATATACCAACGCCCCCTCCGCTTGATGAAACCTTCTTTGCAAGTCAAACATCGGTGCGACTAACGAAAGTTAGATTACCTGAACCTCAAGTCACTAAGCTCCGAGAAAGTGTTCAATCAAATGGATCTGTCGATGATGAGACCATGACACTCGGCAGTGATAAACATATAAACTTTATGACCAACGATAAAGAGATTTCTAATATACCAACGCCCCCTCCGCTTGATGAAAACTTCTTTGCAAGTCCAACATTTATAAAGTCATATACAATATCGGTGCGACCAACGAAAGTCAGATTGCCTGAACCTCAAGTCACTAAGCCCCGAGAAAGTGTTCAATCAAATGGATCTATCGATGATGAGCCCATGACATTCGGCAGTGATAAACAGATAAACTTTATGACCAAACTAAACACTATTTTTCAAAATAAAATATCTGAAGGCAGTGATAGTGGGGATGAAAAAAGAACAAGATCCAATTCAGCGGGTAATTTAACCGAAAATACAGAATTTGCGACACTAAACCTCGAGAGACCACAACTGTTTTTAGATTTGAAAAAAGAAATGCTTTCTAGAGACCAAGCAAATACATTAAAACCAGTCAAAATACAAGAAAATTATCCCGAAGAAGAATCTGAAGATGAAAGTATGAGTAAAGATGTTTTAAAATCGAAACTTGAAAACATATTTGCAACCGGAGGACCAAAACCAAGGAAAGCAAGATTAGTGAAATCTAATCCTCCAACGCCTGAAGAGTCATACCAAACCGACACTTCCAGCATAGAGAGTATACCAAAGATGCCAAAGATTGAGAAAAACGACACGTTAAAGCGGCAAAAGGACAAGTTTGGGGAAGTTTTAAATTCACTGCGATTGTCACTTAGAGATGATCCAGTATGAAATATTATTTATAAGAACCCTGTATTTGCCTTAAAAAATATAATAATGGAATCAATAAATATCATTTCAATTTCATCATGAATACAGATAAGAATAATGATTGAATCCGTATTTAATGAATGTAAAAATGAATAACGAATTGTAGATATAAGCAATATTTCATAAATTATGCAAATCAAATCTGATGTCCTGAAAGACTGAAGTGTCGCAATTATAATTGTACGTATGTTTTGCTTTGTTGTTTTTTTATAATAAAACGTGTTATTAATAATTATATTATGCGTGTTTAGGATTTGTTTTATTTTTATTCAAACTATAATTGCATATTGTGTAAAATTAATTTAATTTTGGGTCTGAATACTCGATTCTCGAATGACACTGTCAGTTTATGTATAAAAAGTCTTTTGTATAAAATACAATTTATTAAAACTCATACCAAAACATATAAAATAACTATAACAAATCTAAGATGTCTCGTTCCTGTATATTTCTTTTACGATCGGCTGCAGCTCCATTTCCTTCGCACACATTACGAGCAACTCATCCAGTATACGTTCAGACACCCTACAATTATAACTTAGTTAACTGTTGGAAAATTATCATGATAAAAATACTTTGATTGGAATTTTATAGATAAGGTACATTTCTGTTTTAATACGGACGCACAAAAAAAGCTAGTCCGACATAAACGTACTACATCAGAATTGAGAATCGCACGCTTAATCTCTGAGCTAACGCTGCTAGCTCAGATTGTCCATTAGGAAAGATTAAAAAATTGGGTGCGATCATTAACATCTTTTGTTATTAGTGGAAATGCTTAAAATCGTCTACTATTAGCCTACATTATACATTGCCCTAGAAGCCCATTAATTAGAAATCTTTAATTTTTATAATCATGAACATATTACTATACGTAATTGTTTAGTTTTTTATCACTTATCAATATTCAAGATAGGAAACCAAAATAAAACTAATAGTATCTAATTAAGCAATAGATAGGGATTTTTCAAGAACTATGTACTAGCCGTTTAAATGAAGTAATATTTTTGTAAAATCTAGAGAAATTCGAAGGTGTTGTGAGTGTGAGCTGTGAGGTATGCAAGTTGTGACCTACTTGCCAATGACTTCCCAGGGTTTTCCAACGGCACTGTTAGCGTATAGGGGACTAGCGAGCATGTGTTGCATGAAGGCCGTCCGATAGTTGAAGAGGCGCTCGGCCGCGTTCTCGTCCACGCAAAGCGCCATTCGGCATCGCTCTAACGATCGCGTCGCCAGCGCCACTTCAGAAGCAGGTACCCCGCTTGTTGTTCGGGGTGGCTTTTTCTTAATCGTCTCTTCCAATATCTGTAGTTGAAACTTGGATCACTTAAAGAAATATAACGAAGCTATACTAAACAAGTATTCAAGGTTACTATTTCGAATTGGAACGTTTTATAATTATTTTAAGTTCATTCAAGGCAGCTATAACAAACCTAATGAAGAAACTAATAGTGTGTTTTTCATTCGTAATTGAGTCAGAATTCAGTTACTTTCTACATGTTTTTTTTAACATAAACTTAAGTACTAGGAAATATGCATAACAAAATACACACCTTCAAAAGCTGCGGTGTGCTGGGTTGCCTTGGACTACCACTGCTCATGCAGATAAGCTGCCCATTCTTTGCACCCGATATACGTTCGATTCGCGTTCTAAAAAGTAAAGATTTGTCTCACAACGTATAAACAGAATGGACAAATGAAATTTGAATTTTAACCTAGTCAACAAGTTTTAAAATAAATAGGTTATTTTAATTTAGTTTTAAAATAACAAGCTTACACGCCAATAAGGTCCTAATAAAAATAGGAATGTATTCTGCAAGGACCCAACAAGATTACGGTAGAAGTCTGTATTCAGTAAAAATATCAATTTATTCTTAAGCTGATTGTGAATGCAATTGAATCTTTAAGTATACATTTTAAGGAATGTGATGTTTTTTCCATTTTCAATTAGCTTGCTTGCTTCGAACTAAGAGTCTCTTAATTTTAAATATCACTAGTACCTACTGTAATGTTGATGTTGTTTATATTAATATCCCTCTAGTGAAAAGCCATGTCAAAGAACATTAATATGACAATAAATAACAGAGGGTGGAAATCGCCTTGGGGAGTGTCTAGACGAGACCATGACTTTCACACTTGTCATAGGTCAAACAATATTATAATTTTTATAATTTTTATAATATTCATTAAGGCAAAGGGTGTTATTTGGCGCGAGCAGAGGATTTTCGGGCTTTGAACTAAAATTGCAACAATGAATATTAAAATGACTACTAGTTCGTGTTTTTTTTAAATCAAATTCTATTCTCGTTCGGTAACTTTCTACTTTTCGCCGGAAGCTGCATTAACTTCACTTCTTCATTTAAAAGGTAAATTTCACGAGTTCACACTTTATAGAATATGATTTTGAGGCGCTTGGCATTGGCCCATATCTCCTTAGATAATAGTCAATAGACAGATAATAGTCAATAGATAGCAGTTTAGCCCATAAAGCAGTAATTCCGCACATACGGATTTAGAATGAAACAGGTCATAAAATAAGGCGGATAACTAGCTGTGACATCAGCCGAGGTCAGCTCAATGCAGACCGCATTGCACACCTCTATTACTTTATTAGCACTATTTTTACACAGACTAATAATCCAAGTAAAAAACAAGACATTCTTATTCCTTGTAATAAGGTTTTGTGGAAACATTAATATTACAAATAAAGAAAACTAAAAAAGGGAAAAAAAAAATAAAATATAAAAAATTTAAAATTATTTAAAAATTACAAGAACATTCTTAATTCCTTGTAATAAAGTTTTTTCTTTAAATGTGTAAAGGTTATGTTAATCAAAGACAATACTATATTACAAATAACTTATTTTATATACATTATAATAAATAAATAAATCCTCTATTTGTCTTGACCGAGGTACATATTATGATGGATGAATTAGAAAAGTCCGCACGGTAATTAAAAGCAATTAAATTATATATAACGTCCTATTCTATGTAAGTATCTAACAATTGCAACGATTCTTGCATGAAATTGTGTTGAATTTTGCCAACACGGAACATTAAATAAGAAGATAGAAAGTAAGAAGTAGTAATTTACTTAATTATACACGGTGTATATATATCGGGATGATCAAAATTAATCTGTAAGGTATTTCAAAAACACCATGTATGTACAGTAGAGCACAAGGTGACCTTGAACTGAGCAAAGTCATGGCCGCGACAGTGCGGAAGTGTGACCTTATGATGCGATGGGGTCTATGGAGTGAGGGGATGGAACGACCTGATACAGACCTAAAGTGGCCAAGCTTTTGAATTTAAATAGACAAAAAAAACCTAGCTTTGTAACAGCCTACAGAGGCTACATTGAATAAACAATAACTCTAATGTTTCAAAGCTTCGTGCGTACAGTTTAGTTGTTTATTTAAAATGTTATTTAGACACTTATGTACGTCAATATTTAAAAAAGGGAATATCTAAATTTACTACCTTCAAATTATTGATAACCGATGTCATTGTAACAATGTACCCAGATTTATCCCTTACATTTTAAAACATATTGAACCTACAATTCAGTACATTTAAAGCTCCTACGTTATCGTTGGGAATTTATGAGTTCTGTCTTTAACCTTGTAACAAATATATAAATTGCACATTAATTGACATTATTTCCAATTAACAATGACAAATAGAAGTCTCCATAAAACTAATTACTAAAATTATTTTCACGTGCCCTAAGCACTCTAATACGTTATTGTAATGAAATGTCTGGGGATTGCGACCTAAGGCTAGATGGCTATCAGTGACCTAACAGCGCGTGATGACTCCAGCGCACCAAGATCTTGAGGTCGATTCATTTACGGAACAATGGGAAGACGTGACTATAGTACCTGCTGATGTTGCGACATCTATAACTTTCAGGCTCAAACTTACTGGAGCCAAATAATCTAGACTCAGATTTTAGATTAGATAGCCATATATGAAAAGTAAAAAATACCTAAAAACTAGATTTTTGGGAAATTACCGCTCATTAGTGCCGAGTGCAGAGATGTGTAAGTATACGGTTTTAAACGATTTAAAAAAATCAATTCTTACTCATAATAATTAGTCACACCTCGCCATTTTTGTTTCTCTGTGGGTGTGACAGTTCATAAAGTGGTTTATACTCATTGTCCTCTTCTATTGTATTAGATTAGATAAAGATGTATAGACCATTTAACACACTCACTTGTCCATATATGTAGTAATTATGTGTGGGAAATTTGAATCAGATAAATGATAAATTTACAGAGTAGCGATTTAAGACAAACATTAATTTGTATGCTTGTTAAGAATAATAATATTTCTCATTGATAGAATTGGTTTTTCGTATTTGTTAATTCAATAAATTAAACAGGAAGGAGAACAAGACAGCTATCAGTATTTAAATCAAAATATTAAATTAGGACTTTTTCCAATTTATTAATGGTTTAAAGATCAATATCAAATAGGCACATTTTATGTTAGTAAGATAATTTGATCGGCGCACAACGGGGACTTGAACGGACGACCTCAGGGTTGAGGCGCACGCTTAAACTACTACTTGCATGGCGACGGTATTACTGATAATAATCACTTATTAATTAGTTAAGTAGCAATAGCTCACCCGGGTGAGTCCCCACCGCAGAGCTGTCGCAGCAGTGTCATCACCTCGCAGCCGCCAACTGTTGATGCCTGAAAAGATAAATCCACATTATTAACCTTTAATTTTCAAAAATACTTTTTGCAACCTGATTTCTTTGTGACTGTTAACTATATAAGGTCTCAATATAAACTTCTAAAATATGACCTATTTATACATACGTTAACAAGAGAATGTCCATAATAATTAAAAGCCTTTTCAAAGTCGTTTCCCGTACCAATCCGTGCAATTCGGTAAATGCAACCATTACGTCATTTGAGATAACATTTTCGCGCCGGCTCTAGTGCTGCGCACCTGACCTTACTCGTTCGATAAAAGCTTAGGGAATATAAGAAATGTGAAATGCCTTGACAGCGGTGGCGGGCTTGACAATATTTTCAGATTGTATAATTTAATTAAAGTTATAATTTTCATTGCACCTTGTACAATTTGCGTGTTAAAGTATTGTTATAAAATAGTAAGTGAAAAAATAAATAAACAAAGAACAACCGTTTAATAATGTAACGACTTTATCTATATACATATGTAGTCGAAGACTGATACTCAAACAACGTTCTATAATTTTTATTTAAAACTAAAAATTAATTTTGTCAATTTTATTAAGTTCGTCATGTACGAAAATGACTAGGGTTACGGCTACGGGTTTATCGTACCATTACACAGCGCAACATAGTAGAGTGAAAATTGTCGTATTTAGATAAATTAGTTATTAATATGTAGTATAGATCAGAAACTTTACCAAATTCGCAAAACTCTATCATCAAAGCACATGACATTCGACTAATCGGGTGATTATCGACAATCCTGACGTATCATCCCTCGATAACAAACAATGAAGACATCACTAGAAGCGCGCTAAGAGCTCAGTTATTACTGCGGGCTCGTGCGAGTCGATCGTGTCAAATATTGTGTTCAACTACACCGATTTTCCGTAAAGATGGTAAGTTTTACTTTATATAAAACAATTCCTGTCATATTTTAAGGACAAGAATTGCTTTCTGGCGATTTTCTTTTATTCTAATAATATTGTAAAAAAAAAATTCTTAATTAAATCAGAAAAGTCAAAAAAATTACTTCTATGTATGACATACCTACCTTCAAATTGTTTATTAGTAGGGTTATGACAAAATATGAAAAGCTTTGTTATTGTTATCTTAAGATAGAACAATCCACATCTGTCCAAAAAATTAACATGAAAATAAAGATGTTTTCCCTTTTAGAATGTAAATTAAACCTATAAACCTTAAACTATATATATTCGATATAAATGTAATATTTAAAACGTTTGAATTCTTGGTTACGATAAAAATAGAGCGTGCAAGTATTATAAACAGACAAGACGTAGGTGATACGCTAATTTTATTATACTGATTTTTTTATTAAAAAATTCTTTAGCAAAACCTAAAAATATAATCATTAAAAATATTTATTTTAAAACGCTACAATGATGCAGTTCTTATCACTTGAGTTATGAATCAATTGTTTTAAAAAAACTCTCTTTAAATCGATAAAACACCAGATATCTAAACTAGCAAATGTGATAGGTTTATATCCTTTTCCCATTATTTGTAAGACGTAAGATAATTTGTCTAGTGTGTGCAGAAAATAATCCCACTAAGGCTTTATAAACTCATCTGGACTACAACACTAGGCTTAACATAAACCTTTTGCCAGTCCGACGTTTACCTTTTGTGACCCAATCCCCCCTCTAAATACCTATGACTGTGTATACGTTAAGACGCAAATTTTAATAAAACCAAAAATAGTAATTTATCAGTTAAATTATAGGTACAAAACAATGTTTATTGAAAGTTCTAAAATCACTCGCAAAATTAGTATTTTTAAATCCCTTCCTAATTAGTATGGCTGGACGCGATCGCTTTTACCGAAATGACCGACGGCTGCCCTTCTCATTATTTAAAAATTATGATTGTTTTCATGTTTCTGGTTAAATATATATTTTAGTTTGTTTTCCATCTGTCACGTGTTGTTGTGTTGACATCACGAGGAGGACAAAGCTACAACCGACAGCTATAAATAGTATCTGGGAGGACACTCAATCATCGCTAACCATCCGTCAATTGGAAATAACCAAGTTTTATTGCTTGTATTGGTTCGTTCAATTGTTTATCTTATTTCGTCGGAAATCCACTCAAAAAATCTTTTCGAAATTCAAATTTTGGGCTAGGTAACAGACTCAACCATCTTTTTAACAATAAATTAATATATGTTGAGATACTTGTGGTGTAATCTGCATTACATTAATGCAAATAGATAAGATTCCATCCCCAAAAGACAGTTCAGTCTTAGGACATTTTTCATGCAAAGTTTTACTTTTCCCTTCCTCCAGTTCTAAGAATTTAAGACGCGGCAATAATCTACATAAATTATGAAGCTAGGAATAGGTACTCCAGCGAATGTTTGCTAGTGTGATGTAGCAAGTCATAAAGAGAAGAACTCTATAAGATAATTCGACGAAAACGAAATCGTTGCTATCTAGTAAATTTTGTACTATCAAAGTGACCTATATATTTCATTCCACATTAGACAACCTCATTATATCAGGTAAATTACAGCGATATTAATGGAAAGTAACATGATTCAAGAGTGTATTTCTAGATTTTCAGCGTATCGCTACAATAACAGCGGCATCCAGTAGAATATCGTTTTGAAATATATTATCTAGCCTAGTCCTCATGCGCTATCTTTAACTTTTATTGCACGTCGAATATATAGTTTTATCAACATCATACATTTCAAAAGATGTTTAATTTGGCAATTTTTAAATGATGATAAATAATACAAACTTTTGATTTGAAATATTTATCAGAGGTCTAAAACACTGATGATATTAAAACTGTACAGTCTTCCATTCAGCAATGTTAAGAGATATATAAAAATGAACAAATACCTTGCAAAATAAAAAATACCTTTAATAATTTATGAAGTAAAATAACTGATATGACATCGTTGGCTGTAGGCCAAGCATATCTGTCGATTTGAAGTGTGTGTAAAACTTATATTTTAATACATATCAGAAACCAAACTTGCAAAAAACTATTGTGTGATGGAATGTGGTTGCACAGCACTCCCAATTTTTATTGCTTGACAACTACTGAAGCATTAATTACGTTGTATGCAAAACATTTTTTGAATTTAACACATTGAAAAATTAAATTTAAATGTCGCCATGAACTATCCGCCCACAAGCGATAAATCTCTTAGAATGCGAAAGAAATGTATTTGGACGGCAGTTCGGCTGGATGGCGACACCTCATCGCTTCCACACGGTACTACTTGTTGTTAGTCACGGATTCATGTGCCCACCGATACACGCTAAACAGGTGCTCCATAACAAGACCAATCGCCTAGCCACTTATGATATTGGTTTTATTACAAATTTCCAGCGTTACGATTTTATATATTTAGTCTACGTATTTCGAAACCATTCTACTTAGGGTCCTAAGAGCATACCATTCTTGAAAGGCCGGCAACGCACTTGAGCCTCCTGGCATTGGAGTGTCCATGCCGTAGACTCGCTGAGCCCCCCCCTACCTCAGGGGGGCCCCCTGCCCGTTTGCCTCCTATTACTTAAAATTTTAGCTACGTCTAGGACATCCTAGTGCATGACATGACTAGACTCCTGAGCAATTTAAAACCTTTACTTCTCCTCTATCGGTACAGTAGTTCCGTTAAATTAAAATTTTGATTTACTTTTGCAATCTGATATGGCCCTTTATGAATCACACGACCAGTGCACGATACTTAAGATTAATTAATACGAAAAATACACACTGTAAAAATTGGATTCAATGTCCAGAAATATTTGAACAGTATATTAGAAGCGTTATAAACTGGAATGATCACAATACCTTCCCACGCGGCGCCTATTTCTGCTAACGGGGACTTTGGGAAGGTCAGCGATCCGTTTGCACTATCATGCAGCATCGGTATATATTTTTTTAGCAATTGTCATACAAACTAAGGGCTTTAAATACAACTTTCCTAACAATTATTTTTAATTATATAATCATTTGGTTTGCCGTTAATGTCTCGTTTAGCTGTATGTTCTAAACCACTACGTCTAATTGTTTAATAACCTAAACTACAATTATTACGAATGACAAAGATAAATGTATTTAAAGTATATATACCTCAACCATAATAACATACAACCCATAAGCATGCATAAGCAGAATGCTCTGACGTGGTTTTATGCATAATACTGTTATCTTAAACTAAAATCATTTTAATAGCAGAAAATTTATAAACTACAAGTAACTAAGCTATTATTAAATTATCACCTTTTAACTCAAATCAACCAAAAAAATTTAAAACGTGAATATGAGTTCATATTATTGTAATTTTATAAAGCTACTTTGTTACATTAAAGAGAGGACCTTTGGCTAATAAAAGCTATTTTTTTTTCTAATTTTAAACAAACGAGATGGTTTTACTAGTAATTTTAACTTTTACATACTTAACTTAATATTTAAACTATTATTATTAGTTTCTTAATATTTTGGAAAATTCTTGAAAAATAATGAATACGATGAAATGATGATAAGGATATTAAAAATATTTTTATCGATGACTCTTTTGTTATTGGAAATCAGACAAATATAACGTTGGGTATATGAATAGCATTTTCTTATCGGATCCTAGATAAAAACAAATTAGTTTACTAACTGATCTTAAAAAGCAGAATAAATAATAAGTTTACGATTACAACTTTAATCTGTAAACAACTATCAATACTCCTATAAATTAAAGAAATTTTGTTAAAAGTAAATAACAAAAACGAACCTTTAAGTTTTAAAAATTTTTCTAACATAAATTTTTTCTATTACGTGGTATATTTGATGTATTAAAAAAATATAAAAAGTTAGTGCATGTATATTATATTAAACAAAGTAAAATACAGATGCATCTAATGCAAATGTGTATTTCTCATTGTTAATGAGCCGAGACAAGGTGTTCTCCATGATAAAGACATTAATAGCCGCTACAACAATGAACGTACTGCGCATTTGCTGTTTATTTGAGGTGCTTACATAATGTATATAAATAAATATCTCAAATAAATTTTCACTTATTTTCAAGGATTAAAACAAGAATTAAACACGTCTTACAATAATCTTTATAGCCTTATAATAAAACGTGCACTACATATTAAAGATTTTTCGTAAAAAAAAACAACCATGTGAACGGTATAATCTTTAGACCACGTTTTATAAGAATTCATTCGCCATCTAAAAAGTGCCTCTATTTTTTACATCTGTGCAAGACCATGCAGTTAGTAAGATAAGGTGAAATTTGCAGGAAACTTTAAATGACGAGTTACTAACTTCATTATGGACAGTGGTCAAATGATTTAATATATGAAACATGGTTGCAACGCCCTTTGAGTTATTAAGTTTAATTTTACTTTAGCTATAACATCGTTAACTGTTTGACAGTTTTATTTCAATTTATTATCCTCGTGATTGTTACGAGTGTCAAAGGATATTTTTGAAATCGGTAATTGCATCAAGCTACGATACAACTACACTTTGGGTTTCACTATCACAATATTGGCATTAACTATGGCCGTGATATGCCATAAGTGGTAATGTTGTACATTTTCTCGTAAAGTAGCTGAAAGGTGTTTTAAACAGAGTCTGCGGGATTTATTCATTAGCTCCCCACGTTATCGCATCCCCACAAGATCCTATTTTACAGGGTATAATTGCATGATGTTTTTACACTTAATACACAAATATAGCATTTGTTTTCATGTCAGTGATTACGTAACAAGATAACTAAAATTTAAAGACTATATTAAAATTTTGCTTATGCTTTACGAGAATACTAAATAAAAATAAAACTTTCTTAACAACAACTCTATTGACCATGACGGCTGAAAAGCACCCCAAACGCCGAGATATCTAAATAGGCACATAACACCAAGATTCGCGTATAATATTAGAGAAGTTTTGTTTAAATAACAGGACTTTAATAAACCCATATGTCAGTTGCTTTTGTTAAATTCTTAATACTATGTCATTGATAATAACATAGATTTACGAGTAGCTACGAGTAGTTCAAGTAGTACACAAAGAAATTACGATATAAGGTACTTTAATATCACGATTTCCATGGAGTCTTACTTAATAAAGATGTTTTTTTTATTGATAAACATTTCGATAGCCTTTACGAGTTTTGTCCTTATTACGTTTCTTTATAACGTTGTCGACCTTATGGTCGCCACTTAATGTGTAACCATATAATATGTGATTGTACAAACATTTAAGGCATTAAAATACTCTTTTTACAGGCAACCAAAGACCCAGCACCTGTCATCTGCAACAGCTGCAATGGAGCTATTCAAGGCAGAGTACGTACCTTTTAAATAAAAATCTGCTCTTAAAACTAAAATAAGTTGCATTAATATTATAAAAAATAGCTTTGGTAATTGTTATTATTTGACTAGTCATAGCGGCCGCAAAGGTTTTTTATCTCTTGATAATCACAAATTTTGCCTTTCATACATTATTTACAGGTAGGTACAATGAGAAAGCGAAAAATGGTCAATTACAAAGTTTTAAAACTAATAATGTGAATATACAATTTTCAAGCCGCACAAGAAGATTCAGCAATTCCTAAGACCAATCAAAAGTAACACCCCGTTGCAAGATGCAGGTACATATACAAACTGGATTGCGACTGTTGCCTGTCTTACATAGGGCAAACTAAACGCAATATGTCCAGCAGACTCAAAGAACACATTGCGGACATAAGACATAGACGACACACAAAATCAGCAGTCTGTGAACACATACTAGATAGGCCTAATCACTGCATACGCTTTGATCAACCGAAAGTACTTGCGAAAGAAAAATGGTTCTTCCCAAGATTGGTACGCGAAGCCATTGAAAGCAAAAAACCCCCCAATTTCAATAGAGAAGACGGCCTAAAATTGTCAAACACCTGGGATCCAATAATATCCCAATTAAAATCTCAAGAAAAACAATCCGCGAAAATAGAGGACACCGTGAGCCATTTTTGCCAAAACCCTCCATCTTTTAGTCGATACCAACTCCGGGGAAATAAATACAGATAATGCAACTTTCTATACAGCTGTGATACTTTTTTAACTACCAACACCTTTTGTCTTCAGACACCGTGACCACGCACGCTGTAAAGCACGCGAAACGTCGGATAAATTTAAAATTATGTTAAATAATTGTAAATTTTATAATAATACATAACTTTAATCCGGTTAAAAAGTTTTTTCTTTAAATATATGAATTTTAACCTAAATGTAATGGTATTTAAAATTAGTTATGAATTCCTACACTGGACCCGGACCGGATTTTTAAAGGACCTTCGACTGGTATATGGTGGTCAATAAAAATAGATAACAGAAATATTTTTTCATATCATATCAGTAATAGGAATAACTATGGAACTTATCAAGGGATAATTGTATTTATCATATATCTATACGGTTGTCGCAACAAGTCAATATAATAGTATAATATTACTTAAGATTACCGATTAGTTTATTTATCGTAAAGGTCATATGGAAAATATTAGGTACTTGAGAAGAATAATATTAAATATTAACAAAATCGAAAACATTGATAAAAACCAAATTAGAGAACCATTAAACGTTAAATAAAGGTGTTTTGCTAAGATTCAAGATTTAAGAGTATATAATTAAATCTTCAAACCATAAGAATATTTTGACAAATTGATGTCTTAGTTCCCACTAAGAGTTGAAAAAACTTGTCCTTCTATTTTGTCGATTTAATTATATTTTTTCATGAATGTTATGTTTGCCTGTACCAACCAACGCAGCATGCAAACAGTTGTGAATAATATGTGACTACTTCAGTTGCAACAATTACATTCAAAGTTTTTATGAAGAAGGCGTTAATTGGTTTTTTCTACATCAGCGTGATCTTACTAATAATATAGCAAACCTGTGTCGCCCAGTGTATGAAAAGCCGGTGACATTATTCGTGATAAGCTAGAAGTACCGAGAACACAATTATTATATTACTTTCCTCAAATAAATATGACGTAATGATAATAAACCAAACATAATATAATAATACATTTTTAAAAAAAGACCGTAAAACCCTTTACAGCAAAAAATATTTAATATTAAATAGTTTATAGGACGCTCTTTCTCTTCTAACTTTAGTGAGAAGGTCACATTGATTACAGATAGTAACGGCCTTGAACAAAAAGTGGCACCCTGAGCACTTCACGTGCGGATCGTGCCGGCAACCCATCGAAGGCGCCAAGTTCCACCAGCACGACGGCGGAGTGCGCTGCGTGCCTTGCTACACCCGCCACCACAGCCCACGCTGCCACGCCTGCGGGGATCCTATCACTGACGTGAGCCACCACATCACCTATCACCCATTAAACACCTGACGCAGCGAATACAATAACTCACACTTGTAGGGTGATAAATCTACGCCAAAAGTCTTTACGGAATATTAAGTAATGATTCAGAGCGGGTTAGACGCTGGTTAATTATACCGGTTACCGTATTTTAATAAAATACAAAATACTTTGCGTAATGAAAATAATCATTTTCAATAATTCCTTAATTAAACATTTTATATATATATATATACAATAAATGAATGCAGTAAACTATGCCATGTATGCTTGTTACTGAGCTTCTCTAAGAAAAATATACATAATAACTGTTTTAACTTATATTTATTCAAAAAATGTCATATAATTAAATTGTTACGGTAGACAACGATGTAAACATATGAGTTATCTGACGCGAATATATTGCAACAAGTTCACGTTCAAGAACACGGCATATCTGTTCGTTTGCATCAGTAAGGAAATAATGGAGTAAGAAACAGCAAGGTCAAGGGATCATGCCTCATTTGGCAACAAAAGTGACATCACAGTATGCCTCAACAATACTCCCTATATCTTTAACCATATTTAGTAAACGTTCTATCAGACAGTTATGAAAAACCGAAAAATCAAAAGACATAAAAATAATGACATACAACTCCCACGACTCGTTATTTTGTTAAAATTATTTTGGAACAACACCGTGGGTTATCCAATGGTGATGATTCACACTTGCTCCATATATGGCTCATCGACGCGTCTCTTGTATAGACTTTTTGTACAGATTTGATTTGACTTATTCAAAAATATATAGAAGTGATTTTTTCTTCAACAGTTCAAATAAACAATAAACAACTTGTAATTATATAATCGATCTGTTTAGCTTGGTATACGAATCAAAATCAAGGAAATGAAAACGCGATTTTTCTCGGCCGTCCCCAGAGCGATGATGTCATGACGGGAAAACAATGGTGCTATTTATGTTCACAACATTCATATTAACTACTACTTTGATCATATTATGTCACATCCTAATGACCTTGTCACCGATCAAATGTAGTACATATTTTATTTATAGCGTTTAATTTGTTGAGTATAAAAACAAAGTTTAACGCATTATCAGTGATTATATACAACGTATGAGCAACTTACTTATTGGAGTCCTGGGTAGAGCATTACGCTGTAACTAGTACATACGTTGAACCTCTCTTATAGAAGACAAATCAACAATAATAATACATATAAATTAGCGATGACGATTCCATAACTGATTGTTAATGTTTTTGGTATTTACAGCGCGTGATTCAAGCACTGGGCGTATCCTGGCACGCGCACCACTTTGTCTGCGGTGGCTGCAGGAAGGAGTTGGGTGGAGGAGGTTTTATGGAACAGGTATTTGCTATTTTTGCCTTAAGGTGTGAAGGAGAGTAGAATTTAAATTATCACGTCAAATCTAACTACTATTAGTATGTAAGCACATTTGAAAGGTTACGACATCCTTTCATAAAATTATATATTTTTTAAAATTTATCATTCTCAGGCCGGGCGCGCATACTGCTCGTCGTGCTACGCGGACAAGTTCGCGGCCCGCTGCGCAGGCTGCACTCAGCCCATCGTTGACAAGGCAATTGTGGCGCTCGACGCTAAATGGCACCGTGACTGCTTTACGTGCAACGTATGATTCCAACAACTATTATACATTTAGTTTTTTCAAACAAATAGAAATAAGTTTAAGACAAAACTTGTGAACCACCACATAATAACATTGCACAGTCAAATAAGTAACATAAATTATAAAATAATTTGTCATTTTCAGAAATGCCGAAACCCAGTGACCGACTCCACATTCTCCGTCATGGACAACAAGCCACTCTGCGGGAAGTGCGCCTAAATCACAAAATAATATTTATTCTGTCATTTATCATATAGATTTTTATATATTCAAGAGCAATGCTGCACGGTTATAAGACACAGTGCTTTATTGTAATCTTAAATACTTGTACTACTATTACCATTTTTACTAAGTGAGAATCATGTATCAAGATATAAGCGATACATGTACGATTAACCTACGATTATAGACGTAGGGGCATACACAATAATCTATATTATATAATGCACGCAACCCAACGATTATTATACGCAGACTCACTGCCCGATCAAGCTATTTTAAAGTGCATTTTAAAATACAAACCTGTTAAGGTTAAAATTCCTATTTATCTTGGTGTGTAGTAAAATGACAGAAATCTATTTTTATATTAAAAAAACGTGCTCTCTCGTTCAGGTTTTGAATATATTCGGAATATACGCAAAGACATTGTAAATATATTTATTAAATATCATTAATTCACTGTGATGCTTTTGTGGGCTTTCATCATACAAATACTGCGTAAGACGCGTAGTTTGTGAACGCTTTTCGACATTTGTTTTCCAATAAACCACGTTTTTTATTTAAATTATTATTTTTTATTTTATTCGAATATCATACAAGATACATCATAATATGAACGATTATTGTCGTGATTAATTTGCTTTAAATGACTCTTTTACAGTAAGATTCGTTTCGCACAAATGTGTATATGTGAATAAAACTACATATTTGGACACAAATTCAATATGATTTTTATACGCAAAATTACTTAGCCATTGTTTATGGTCTTTAATCATTAGTTAACTTTAAGTGAATCAAATTACAGATACAACTTAGCCTGCAATACAATAATTTGAAAATAACTTACCCTTATGTCTCTGTCACTTCCATCTTCTTTCCTCGGTGTATCTCTAGTTTCTCCTTTTCTCGGTGTACCTTTACTCCCTTCTTTCCTCGGTGTGTCTCTAATCTCATCTTTTTTTGATGTATCTTTTATCTCTTCTTCCAACTCTTTCTCTCCTCCACCCATGTTCATAGTTCTGGGTGTGCGAGATGTTCTAAGTTTCTCGGGTGGTATAGGTTCTTCCTTGGTCACATTTTCTAATCGAGGTGTATTCCGCCGATTGATTTCTTTTCTAGGTGTGACTTGTTTCTTAGTTACAGTTAGATCACTACGAGGCGTAGAAATTTTTCGAGGAGTTTCCTTTTTAGGCGTTATCGTGCCCCTCCTCTGAGATTCATTAACTTTTGTAAGTGTGGCTGTATCTTTTTTAATCATCTCTGTTTCCTTTTTCGGTGTCTCTACTTCTTTTTTTGGAGTCTCAGTTTCTTGCAATTGTATCAACATCGGCACCTTAGTTGTCTCATGTGTTTCTTTACAGTCTAATTGTTTATCTAAAATAACAGATTGTTTCCCGGTTGATTTTGTAATGCTTCTTTTAGGTGACTTCGAGCTTCTTCTAGGAGTTTTTTCTTTCTTTAGCCTTTTGGCCACTTTTTTCGGTGACCTTGGAGATTCTTTACCTTTGGTAAGATCCTTTAAGGTCGGACTGGGCTCACGACTTATGTGACTTGAGGCACACTGGCAACACCAGAAATTAATTAAAAATTTATTTGCGATTCTATAATAAATTACAAAAAATAGTATTCCTATCGCAGGTGAAAACTGTAACATATTTAAATATCTAACTTTAAAACATATTAATATACTCACTGGTGCCACTGTTTCAACGAGAGTTGGAACATCCAGATCTTTGTCAATTTTTCTCTTCGGTTTGGGTGCTCCGGCTTGAGGGTCACGCATTAGCGGGCGTCGCGATCTTTGAACAAGAACATAAAATTCAGATCTTTAAATACATGGTAATAAAAACTTGACACATATTAATTAAATTACTTTATGACCGAAAGGCAAAAAAAAACAGAAGGTAATTAATATAGGTTTCTAAGAATTCCTTATTTATGACGCGCCTTATTAGTAACCACTAGTTGTAGGGGTATATTATATTTGTGCCAGCTATAACTAGCTTAAATAGAAATTGAGTTTGTTGTCAGTTTATGAAAAAAAACTAGACTGTGACAGTTACCTAGGACTCCGTTTTCGTCGCGGCACGTGGACAGTCTTTTCGATGGATCCTTTACTGCGTGCGCTCAGACTTCCACGCTTCTTTGATGTACCACTAAAATGGTAGAGTACCAACGTGATTCAGTTCACTAGTACTAAGTCAAAATATTTTTTTTAATGCCTATAATCTAAAAAAAATTATATATTTCTTGTGTGGTGTGTATGTGACTGAACTTCTCTCAAACGACTGCATTTTGATGAAATTTTTGTGTGTGTGTTCAGGGATCTGGGAATGGTTTAGATTCACATATCCCGGGGCCGGCAGATGGCACTGCAGTCGGTACTTTCATACTTTGCTTAATATCCTAATCGCTTTAAATATCATGCAGGACAACGTCTGTGGGGTCCACTGGTATATATATATAAATGTTTCCTTGAGTGAACTTTGAGAATTAACAATTATTGGAGGTCAAAACTATTCAGAAAGACAGATTGTAGTTTCGAGTTAAAAACCCAAACTACAGTTGTTTCGCTTTTACTTGCCTTATTTATGTAACAATTTAATCTTCAAAAGTGGGTTCTAACCCCCTCATACTAACCCCGAGTTGAGCTTCGAGCTGGACGCTTTAACGGTAGAAGGGTGTCGCAGGGTGTCCAACGAGTACATTGATAGTTGCCCCTCCGTATCTCCAACTGCGACAAATATATGTAAGCTATAAAAAACACGAGACGACGCATTGCAATGGTTTAGTTAAATTCAAATGCACGTATATAAATTGTATGGTTACATTGAACTTTTTTTCTCATTGTAGGTATAACCAAAAATTTATGAACAATATAAAAAAGGTCATATCAAAATAAGTTTTGATAAGAATTTTACTTTCCGAGAAATTTGTGGAAAAAATACGAAATTTAGCACACGTTCTTGGAAAAAAATAACTCCTCCAACCTAAAGTAAGGATCCTCGATAAGTCTCACCACTGACTGACCCGAAGTCCCCAGTGGCTAAGGTTGTAAGTTGTATATAATATCTTTAGCGGCCAGAAGCTTAGCTTTGTTAGCGCGTGTCAGGGTATGACGTCATCGCCAGTGGCGTAACAATAGGGTGGCAGGGCTGGCAAAATGCCACGGGCCACCTACCCAAGAAGGCCCCTGCCCAAGAGATATTATGTTCTATGGATGAATGTAAAGTCTCCAATACGCATCGGGCTAGCATGGGGACTACAGACCATTCCCTCTCGCCTAAGAAAGGAGGCCTATGGCCATTAGTGGGACATATACAGCGTGTAATTGAGTACTCTGATAATCGCGAAGTTTAGATAATAAAATTAAACTGAGTACAACGTTAAGATTTTTACTGATAGGGCCCCATCAAAAGAATTTGCCACGGGCCCCAGGTGGTATAGTTACGCTTCTGGTCATCGCAGTGATTGTAGCCATAGAATGTAGTTGTCGTGTACAAATTCTACAAGATCACATACATAGTTTTCATAATAATAACTTTTTTTTGAAGTTTCTTATAGACTTCATGAAGGATGAGTGAATAATTTACTTAAAGAAGATTTAATTAAAATTACTTCTAAAATGTCTCCATCAAAGATCGATATAAATTCTCTGGAACCAGACATACTGAAATCAGATATCTGACGCACCATAACAATCCTTAAGGATAACAAGGTCTGCCCCTTAGAGAGATGAATTAAGTGCGGAAGAACTAAAACACATTGGAGAAACAGGTGTTTTACATAGTCTTTGCAACGAGATGTGGCGTAAAGGATCGTGGGTAAAAGAATGGAAGGAATCTGTACTAGTTCCGATACACAAAAAGGATGCTACTAACTTATGTGAGAATTACAGAACCAAAAAAAGGTACAAGGGATCAAATCGCCAACATAACGCAAATAATCGAAAAAAGCCGAGAATTCAAACTGTACTGTACTGTGTGTATATGTGCGTCATTGACTATTCAAAAGCATTTGACTTCGTACACTAGGATCACTTGTGGAATATCTTTTCGGGAATGGTAGTTCTAATTCATCTAATTACCCTTATATCGTATCTATACCTCACCGGCACGTTGAGAGAATCAACCAAAACCAAAAACCACATATTTACAATCCATTTACGCCCGAAAGGGGAGTGGAGCAAAGCTGCATATTATCCCCATTATTGTTTTATATATATGGGGAATATATAATGCGGAGAGACTGAAGAATGGAGTATCCACTGGTGGAGTAAAAATCAGCAACCTTAGGCATGCCGACGACACCAACCTCTTGGTATCAAAGAAAGTGAGAAGTTTGGACTACACATAAATAAATCCAAAACTAAAGTTATGCTAATCGATAGATCAGGAAAACTCACACGCACTGGTGAACTGAAAGATAAAGAAATAGTAGACGAGTTCATATATTTTGGTTCACTGATCGTCAGTCAAAGAGGAAGCATAAACGAAATCTGATGAAGAACCCCGATGACCAAAGCTGCTACGACAAAACTATTGTGTTTATGGAAGGACCGGAACATTTCCTTAAAAACAAAGAAGAAATTGGTTTAGACTCTGGTATTTCTTATTTTCCTTTACGACAACACGGGCATCTGAAAGGAGAAAAATAGATGCTCTGGAAATGAGGTGTTGGAGGCGGATAGTAAGGAGCTAAGGAAACAAACATGTCCATGTAAGACGTTTACAGGTAAAAAATCGTCTTTCGACACTTTGTTACCAACGCATCTTGATTTTTTTGGACACGCAGAGATCCAGAATGTCTAGAAAAACTCATCGTGACTGGCAGAGTCGAGAGCACCAGACCTCGAGGCGGATCCCCTACTCGCTGTACTGATTAAGTAAAGGCCCTTACGGGTCTTACTACATAGGCGCAGAGGCTTGTCGAAGATAGGGGAGAGTGCGGAAGTTGTGCGGCGCCTAACACGACCTTCAGCAATGAAGAGTGCGACTGAAGAAGATAGACTTCATAATCGAGTGACAGAGATTATTAGTGTGGTAAAAGAGACTCACATGATTTGCCAGACTTGGAACACGATCCAATCGATTTTCTTCCTCGCCTTGACTTCTTGGAACGGCGAGAATATGACATGCTCTGATAAAAGCAAGAATACCGTTAATTGGTCTTAACGTGACTTAAGTTAACTTAATTGTTATTAGGTAATAGTTTTATTATTATCTTAATTCTTCGTGTACTCTTAAGATTTTTTAGACTATGTGCAATAAAGTAAAATATGTAATACTGTTCATTAATGGAATTTTGTGGACATTACGGTCTTTTTATGACAACATAATATGGCAGAAATATTTTAATGGCTTTTTAACGTTATTTTAAATTGTATAATGTATTCATGGAATTTCGTGGACAATATGGTTATATTACGGACATAAGGTATGACCAAATTACATAGTACATACGGTATTATCAGTGCTATTTAAATATTCAGTCATCCTAATTGTGTAATCTTCGACAGCATTCAACAATTTATCATTGGCACTCAGCAAACCCTGGAAAACATTGATATTTCATTAGAGATTTCCTTCACAACTAAGACTAAAATTGTTATTTTTATTTCATAAACTCACTATGTCTGATTTAAGAAAAAACTAGTGGCGCAACAACCTTTAAGGTTGGACCTTAGATTTCTGTAGCAAGTAGGTGATCAGGATTCTGTCGCCGAATTAATGGGTCTAAGGCCGTACGAGCAACTGTTAAATGCGCACATAAACAGAAATAACATTGGTGCACAGCCGGGGTTCGAACCTATCACCTAAGGGATGACAAGTCTGATTTAAGGTAGCTTAGAGCAAAACGGTTTTTAGTATTACTTTTGACTTCCATTTGAACATGTCATCTATGGTATAATTATTTAAATATTTATTAAATTAAACTGTAAAAATCTTAATAAACCAAAATAAACATGTATTTCAGACATTTCAGTTTTGTTCTAATACACATCAAATATTAGCAAATGTTACGATCTACTTTTAACTATGTACAAATGCTAGGTTTGGCAAATACATGATTTTATCCTGGCTATTATTAAAAACTTATGTCAAATTATTTGCTGAAAAAGCATTCGTTATGCGTACATCATTATAAAGGCGATTTGCGGCGACCAGCGCGGGCGGGGCAGTGAGGGCAGAACACACGTTCGTGACCTCATGCATCATACACGCTAGGGACCTTAGCGCCACACCGCTCTCACGGATACAAAGCGTTTGCGGAAAAGACTTCATGAACACCTAAAGATTAAGTAGAAATATTATTTCAGATGACCGTTAATGGTTACTGTGCTAAAGAACTAACGTGGGTTGTTGCCAGTCTTTTAAGAATTGGTACGCTCTTTTCTTGAAGGACCCTAGGTCGAATTGGTTCGTAAACTTGTGGGTAGCTTGGAACTTGTTGGTGTGCGGCAAAAACTGTCTTAAATAACGCTGTTGTGGAACGACGGACGTCAAGGTGATACCGGTGGAATTTCCTATTCTGCTTCAACGTCCGATGATGAAACTCAGCTGCAGGTGTGCTTCCATACAAATCCTCTGAATACTTATTAAGGCGAAATTAAAGGCCCCTCAAGCTGAATGAAATTATCATGAATGATGACATTAACATTTATTCTTGTTAAACATTAATGATATAATTTTATTACTTTAAGAGCCCAGGGGCTTGAGACAAAATCACGACAGGCGTGACCACTATCGCCAAACGAATTTGTATGGAAATGGTCACGTGACAAAGCGTAAGCTAATGTAATTTTCATACAAATTCCTTTGGCGGTATTAGGATCTATTGACATAACTTATCTACCGACATCTTTATTAACTATTTAAATACTTTATTATATATTTATAAGAAATTTATTTCTAAAGCAATCTTAATGCAATTAACTTGGCAAAGGCAATGTCACAGCCTATTTATGTGTTCCATAACATTTGCATATCAACAGTGTAGAAAATAAATGATTAAATTAGACAATTTCAGTTTTTGACAGCTTGCACGATAATCTTTTCATTTGATAAATTTTTACATGTGAAAGGTCTTATACATTGTCTGTTTTCTAAACTTAGTTGTCTTTCTATGTATATCTCTAATCTACAAAAGTTATATTAGACTAATTAGAATTATTAGTGTACCTGAAGTGAATGCAGTGCGTTCTGATGTAGCGACACAATTCTCACCAGCTGAGTTTGAAATTGCGTGTGCTTTGCGAACGGCATCGCTTGTGAATCGTTTCTTTTTATATCTTGCAACTGAAAATATGATTTGACGCATTCATTTCATTCACATATCTCGACGAATGTAATAAATTTCCGATTATTAACATGTTTTGTATAGTAGTTGCGTAAACCAAAGTCAATCTTAATATATATATTTCTTCTGTGCGTGTGTATGTGACTGAACTCCTCTCAAACGACTGGACCGATTTTGATGAAATTTTTTGTGTGTGTTCAAGGGGATCTGGGAATGGTTTAGATTCACAAATCAGCCCGGCAGATGGCACTGCAGTCGGTACTTTCATACTTTGCTTAATATCCTAATCGCTTTAAATATCATGCAGGACAACGTCTGTGGGGTCCACTAGTATTATATAAATACGTTAATTCAGTGCGTCTGTTTATGGTAAAGTATAATTTCATCCCTTGAATTAGATAAAATTTATAATTCAATGTCAATATCGAAGACACGTTAGGTATATAAAATATTCCGTACACTTCTTAATATTTAAAAAATATTATAAAATGCAAACGCGGTCTTATCGCTAATATTCTCTTTCAATAAAATCTTTTTAATGTAATTCATTTTTAATGACAAAACTTATAATTCAGTGTTACTATTAAGGACGTAAATGTACGATTAAAGTACTTACAAACATCCTAACTAACATATTTGTTTATAAACTTTTGTTTAAAAAAAATCGCGCGGTTTTATCGCAAATATTATCTTTAAATAAAAGATCTGTTACTGAGGAAAACATTATACCTGTCTCTGTAGCTGGTATATGTTAATTCTGTTAAACCGCGACGTGAATTCAACGGAGCGTCTCATCATTTTCGGTAAATCCGCCGGGTCAATGTTCAATATGTTCTGTCTCTCAAGGACTAAACTACAATAATTGTATTTAACGGTTACACATTTATAAAGATAATATGTTTATTTAAAATATGAGTGTAATATAAGTTTTTAGAAGCGAATTAATGAATAAATATAATTATTGCATGTTGTAATAGAATCAATCAATCATATTACGACAAGCGTGACCCAGTACCCACTACCAGCAAAGGAATTTGTAATTTTGTATGAGAATCCCATTAGCTCGCAGCTTGATTTTGTCTCAAAACAAAACAGACAAAGACAAAGTAAATTGTCTTTGAAACAGACAATGCCTTATTCATCTTTACTTTACATAGACTAGGTGGCGCTCAACTCAATATTGTAAAGAAAGCATATCTTTAAATTATTACGTCATCTCGTCCAATTGGGCAGCCAGTTTTGTGCGCAGCTCCTTGACTTTTGCGCAGTAGATGCTGCTCTCGATCATACTAGTCACGTTTTCAGATGACTTCGTGCCTAATTAAATGTTTTACGTTACTCACACAACTAATTTCAAATATAATATCAGTGGGACTTGAAAATGCTATAAAATATATATTTATATACAATCGTATAACGAAATACGAAACAAAAGATGACGCATACAGTTTCATACTAAACTTATTATTAAATCATGGCATAAAATGCATAGAAGAAAAGTACGTGTATTGTTTTGACTTTGACTTTGACGGGTAACTGACCTATAATAATAGAGTGGGATGCATTAAAAAGGTTACATACTGGAGTCTTTATCAGGGCTGGGATATCGGGAGCCCGGGCTAGGGGAGAGACGTTCCCGCACGGTGCACGGTGGACTCATTGAGTCGTTTAGCAGTTCGTCCTCCGGACCTGATACACCTGTAATACATTTTATATATTCTTATATAAAAAAATACGAATCAGAAATTTCAAACAATAACAAATATATTATAACAGTTTTTCTATAGCTTATAATGTGTTGGCATACTTTTTTAAACTTCGACAAGGCGTATCTGCAAGGCAAAATGTTCACCAAGAAGATTCCATCGTTCTACATTTTCTTTAATTAATTTCAAGACTATTGTATAGTGATAGCGCCATATTAAGGACAAAACAGTAGTTAATAATAAGAAAAACCCATTATAATCAATATTAATATGTATGAGTTATATTTAATTTTCTGACAATAAAGACCTAAGTGGCGGCGTCCATGCGTCAGGTTGTCTCTCTCCCTAAAATATGGCGAGGGGGCCGATGGCTGGCCATGCGTCATACTCGTGAACGGGTGCTACTTGTGGTGCTGGTGTTGAATTGTGTATGGGTGATGTTAATATTTCGACTAGTTTTGGGTTGTTCGAGAATGTAGTGGTGCTCTATTCACCATGCTCCTGTGATAGGGGACAAGTCTTTGTTTTTATTTATGTTATTATTATTAATTAATTAAAATGTCATGTGGAACATGGTGAATGGGTCACAAAAGTTGTGTAAAAAAAAAAGGCGATTAAAAAGAGTGGCGGAGAGTTATTGCCAGTCTTTCCATTATTTGAGAATGGCAGTAAATGTAAAATTAGAAGATAATATTTATTTCTTTAACGACGAATACAAGTGTAAGTTTATGACAATAAAGATTTATAAACACACTTATTAAATTATTCCCGCATCAATCATTAACACTGATTAAAGAGTAGGTACCTTAAATGTTTTTTGTTTTTTATTACATCAATACAATTTGCGACATTTGAAAGTGATATCATAATGGCTTTGATGTCATAATATATCGAACGTCATAAAATTACGTTCAAACTCATCCAATATTTTAAGTAAGAATAAAAAGTAGAACAATCCACGAAATTTAATTAGGTACAAATTTAAGAATGGCGCCAAAGCAAAAGTAACTAGCGCATGCGCTAAACAACCACACAAGTAACAGATCATAACAGATAACAAATAAATGGAAAAAATAATGTCTAATTTTACTTTCATAAGGTAAACAAAACAAAAACCATATTGACGTAAACTGTCATAGTTGTTGTCACTTCACTACTGAATTTCATATAAAATTTTTACTCTTAATCTGTTTTTTTTTATTTGAAAAAAATTACGAGCTAAATAACATGAGAAATGATATCAAAACTTTATAGATATATTTTTTTATCACTACATTAATTTATTATGTTCTAATATAACTGTGTCTGTGTGTTAAATTTGTAATATCATATTTTTCTGTATTTTGTAAGCAAGCATACTTTTTGAGAACTCACAAATAAATAGAATTATTAAATATACCTGACACATCTTTCTCATCATCAAATATGTGAAACGATTCGTTTTCTCTATCTGACTCATTAATAAATACCACATGATGGTTATCATTCTGTTGCGGAGCGCCTTGTTCATCTTTCTTTGGCGATACCTCTCTCGCCTGGAATATATAGTCGTAATAATTACTAATGCCACTTGCCAAAAAAATATAAATAATAATATATTATGAATTAGACTAAATTGTAGGTTAAGAAGACACTTGGTGTCGTCATGTCTTTTGTCAATTCTCGGAAACCTTAGTGGGACAAAATTCAACGATTAACGGACACTAATTATACTTCTTAAAAACCAAAGGATCAAAAGCGAATCAATCTCTGCCTTTTATATTAAGACATGTTCTTGAGGGGTAAAACAGACTGTATGGGCTTGCTTCTGGAATTGCTTAGAATGTATGTGCCTTAAAAGTATTTCAGGTCCCACAGGCATGCCGTGTGTATGCCGAGCTCCACGATAAGCTCACGAAATGTCCTCCGTCAGGAGCCACCGATTCCGCTTAGAAACCGCTTAGGCTCAATTCTGCACCAGAACTGGATATGGTTGTTACAGATTTATGTTTTAGTAGATTTTTTTTAAGTAGTTTAAGGTAGTATGTAAGTACGTATATGTATAATCTAATTATTATTGTTTGACATATATGCTGTAAAAAAATAAGTGAATGTTTATTTCTTTAATGCTTGTCTAAAATAAAAACTAAGTCGTCTAGAGCGTTTTTGGACTTTTAATAAATAAAGTATAATACCTGTATTTCTTCCTCCAACCTTTCCTTCTTCATCTTTTCCAATTCAATGTCTAGAAGTTCTTTTATTTTCTCTTCGGACAGTTGTTCAATAAATTGATACGGATCATCTGGAAAAGCAGTATAATCATTAAAACAGTCAATATATTTGCGTAACAAAATTGGCCAGGTTTTTATATATTCTTCTGACTGACTATGGTTAAATTTAAAAATATTGGCTAGTTATCGAAACAAACAACTGCAAGGACACTTTCAAGTTTTAATCAAAGTAAATACCCTTGCAAATGTTAGTTACGACATCCTGCTCCTGCACAAACTCCTCCCAAATCTTTTGTTCCTGCTGCTTCAGGCGCTCACGTCGGTTCACTTTCCATGTTTGGTCTAACGCCTCGCTATCGACCAACTGAAAATGTCAAGACTATACTAATTCAAATTTTTCCTGTATTACTACAGCTACACTTATAAAAATAATATCTGCACGCAATACATAAAAGCCCAAAACGGAATAGGCATTTAAACAAAAAACATAAAACACAATTGACATATATTATAGAAAAAAGACAATAATGTATTTTTTTTTACTATGAAACACGTACGTCCGAATTATAAGATGCATTGCTTAATATAAATGAGAGTTAACAAAAGATTTTTGTTGATAGTTTTAATACTACTTTCTTAAATTTTATAATTTGTTTAAAAAGACGCCTCCATATACGATCATAACGACATAAAGGTAACATTTTATTAGTTTTCTTTAATTTGAGAGATATTTTTACGTTTCTGTAACATCATTTCCAAAAACCTTGTTTTCCGTGATTCTTATCCCATCGCTTAAGGCGTTTAATAAGACGTCATATATATGTAGTTACGAGCAAATCGAAACGAACGCGCCGCGACCAAAATCAAAATAGAAAATAGACTAACCTTAAGCTCATATGATTCTTGCTTTTCAGGCATAAAACAGAATCCACGAACGCACGCCTCCATCAGTAATTAATTATAAACACACAAAAAATATATGCTCCTAGTCTGATAGTAAAGTCTCATAAGTAAAAGGAAAATGTCAAAGTATATAAATTGAAATAGAAATTCTAAAACTGCATTAAGGTAAATCGTAAAAATATCTATGGACTAAGACAGAGAATTGGCGTACGAATATATATTTTTATTTCTGAACAGTAATTAGCAGTTTGTATTTGGCTTGTGTATAGGCTGCGGTTGCTTAGCAACACATGTTGTCATAGCAACCATGAATTAACTATTAGCGTATCTAAAGTAGACACCAACGGTTTTTTTTATTATAAAATAATCAAAGCACCGATTCGTATTCTTTACTAGTGAAATATTAAGTAAAATATAAAAAATAAAATAAAATATGTTTATTATGGCACATAAGATACATGTATCACTTATTCCACGTCATTAAATTTGAAGGCATCCCTACTCATCGGCAAAGAAGACAGAGGGTGTAGGCCGAGAGAAAAAGCCGGCGTAAAAAACTCTCGGTACTCTTTTAAAACAGCAAATCATCAAACAACACTTATTTAAAACAAATATCGCAAATTGATTAGAAGTAGCCTGTCTAGCACTAGTCCCAGGCCCTTTTATCAACTAGATAATCGTTGACTTTATAGTAAGCCTTTTTACACAGCTTTTCTTTAATACATTTCTTAAATTTATTGAAAGGCAGTGATAAAAGAGCCTCTGGGATTTTATTAAAGAAGAGTATCCCTTTCCCCAAAAAAGAATTACTAACTTTAGATAGTCTAGTACGGGGAAATTGCAGCCTGCGTTTGTTCCGTGTATTAACATTAACATTAAGTTTAAAATGTAAATACATATCTATAACAGTAGATTCATATGACGTTAACATCACATCCACTTAGTATTATCTATGAAATCGCCGTGTGGCCACAGAATGAGAAATTTTAGCTATACGTATACAGGCACAGTAAAATACTGTATAAAAAGCTACATTAAAGGAAAGATTTATTGCCTCTTACTTTCTTATTGACATGAATAAAAAAGTAATTGTTCCTTAATAATAATTAAATTAGAAATTAGCATTCTTAGTTATATCATTCTATATTATAATTTAGATGTATTTTTATAAATAAATCAGCGGCGCTACAAACTTTTTAGGACTGGGCTTATGATTTCTGTATCATTTTCATGATAATTTGTCAATCTAATTAGCAAGTAGGTAATCAGCCTTCTGTGCCTGACACACAGGACTTTTTAGGTCTAGGGAAAGCCGGTTTCCTCACGATGTTTTCCTTCACCGTTCGAGCGAATGTTAAATGCGCACATAGAAAGTCCAAGAAAGAGGCACGGTGAAGCCGCTAGGCAGAATTTAAGAAATTTTTTTCTTTAAATAAGATAAGTATTTTCGTATATTATGCAATAATGTGTGTAGTATTCATAATAAATTTCTTAATAAACAGCGTGATTGGTTTTGATCCATCAGGGATACTATTTGCGTTCGATACTAGAACAGTAAAATGTATTCATATTATTATATAAATCAGATATATTGAATCATGCGATTTATTGAAGTTATACTTCTTTAGGCACGTTATAAAAAATTTATGAGAGTGAAATTTTACGATGCGCGCGCACCGTGACACAAAGTTGTCATTGTGATTATAGCGTGCGCGAGCGAGATGGGACAATCTACAAGTAAAAAGAAATAGAATATGCGTGAAGTTAGCAGCTATGCCAAGAATTTTGAATGAACATAATGACATTTACCTTTTAAACAAATAAAGGTGTTTTAATTATTTTTTCAAAGAAATTTAGCAATGCTTTTTCACAAAGACCTATTGTTACTTAGTTAAAAGGTTATGAAACATACGTAGTTATTAAATTGAATGAATATTATTATAAAAATAAAAAAAATATTATTATTATTATTAATTAATAATTGAATAATATACTATATATTAAATATTATTAAATTATTAACGTTAAATATTTGTTATTAATTATTTAATATTTTTAAAAAATTAAGAAAGCCAAAGAAGTATAACTTCTTACGCGCGTATAAGTAAGTACATTCACCCTTTTTTATTGGATAATAAGTAATAACGCTCATAGTGAATCTTTCGGCCGTCGAACCGTCAGTTGTTCTGGTTAATTCCCCGGATTCAGACTCTATAAAATCACACTAAACACCACCCTGCTTCAAGGAAGGCAAAAAAAATGTATTTAATAAATAGGGATTCAACTTACTAAATATAATAAATAGTCTGTGATACCTATTTACGTGTATGTAATTGCTAAAAAAAACCTTTATATTCGTGAAATGTTTACAAAAACTATTCAATCTTTTGTTCGAAGCATCACCTATGTAGTACCTAGAAAATAAATGAACGTGACAAACATTTAACTAATAGCTTATAGAATGTTTATAAAAAAGACCATTAAAATTTCCTTAACAAAATACGTCTATAATGTATACATACAAGGTGGCAATAATTTAATATTTTAAATATTGACTTAAAATGATTATTTATTTTTGAACTTTACAAAAAAATATATAAAACTGTCTTCAGCGAGCGCCTACTACTGTTAATAAGTTCTCCAGCTCCTCTCGAAAGATTGGCAGACAATGCAGCCGCATACTCAAATCAAAATCGTATTAATTAATGATACTGAAAATTAAGCGATTACCAAGTTAACTCGATCCCCTGGCACCGCGCCATGCAGTGACAAGATCTGTGAGTCAGCACTACACCCGGTGTGCGGCTGCGCGATCAATACCGTCCCCCCGCCCCTCGCACCCTATTACCTGAAAACCCACCTCGAAAACCCTATAAAACCAAAAAAAACGTGAATTTCGCGTCGTGTTAGTATCTGACAAAGTTCACGGTCAAAATACTATTTGTGAATACTAGAATTTTTAGGATTACGCGTATTACTTGCAAATGTCGAATCGCTCTCTCCGCGAACGCGCGTGTGCTAACTCCGGTGCATTTTCTTAGTGTACAGTGCACATACGATGGCCTCGAAGGTACTCGTGCCTGGAGTGCCCTTCGCTTCGCTCCAGGGAAAGGTATTTAGTCGATATATTTACATATATCTTAAGTATAATATGCAAAATATTTGGAAGTTGTAATAGGTTTAAACAATCGCGGTCAAATTTATCATAACGCGGAAGGAACTGGTTACAAATGGGTTTGACAAGATATGATATAAATTGAATTAAAGTTTGTGAATCGTTGTAAATGCAACAATATTTAGTGGATATTTTTAGTAAAAATGATTATTTGTAACGTTATGTTTGCTCAAGTCAGGACAAAATAACAATGACTAGCAAACACTAAAACAGCTTAGGTCATATCAAGACAAAACAAAGGACAATCGTGAGTCAGTGATTGTGAAGGATTTCATTACTCGTTGTGTATTTGCAAGGTATTGTGTTGTACCTAGTTGTACTAACCGCGATAGTGTTATTAGAATTTGATCGATGCGACTTCGTCTACCTGGAACTAGAATTTGAAATATGCTATATTGTCTAAAATTACCATAGACAAAAATGATCAAGATCAGTAGTTTAAGTGTAGACAACATATGTTGTACAAAGATGTGTATATTTTTATTTTTTTATATAGTTATTTAACTGACTATAGACAGTTTTTACTCTAGTTTTGAATTAAAATGACTAAATATAATTTCAGGTGAAAAAGACACCTGTAGAGCCAAATGGCGGGCTGTACATCAGTGGAGGCGACCCGGTCGCGAGGATCGCCCACCTCGAGCACAGCATTCGGTTCCTGCAGGAACAACACCGTCTGATGCTCAGTGGCCTTCACGCCGAAATCGAGTCATTGCGAGAGAGAAATAGAGGTTGACTCACCTATATTGAGAAATTATAATTTTGCTTACAATTACTTTTTAAATAATAACGATAACGTATTTTTCAGACTTACAATTTCAACTGATATTCAACAAAGAGCCTGCGAAAAATACCTCGACTACTGATGACAACGAAAACCAGGTAAGATCCAAAAAATATTATTAATTTATTTGAGGTAATATAGTTTGTCGTGATCAGATAAATATTTACGGGACAGTTTTAACTCTAGTCTGATAAAGAGCTGCAAAATTCAGCCTTAATTAAGATTTTATCTTTTGTATTACAAACGATTTTAATTTATTTCTTGATAATAGTTTTAATTGAGGTTTCGTTATATCTTAAAATTTCCTCCTTTAGCCTTGAAGGTACAAACTCTTTATAATTGATATTTTTTATACCATTTAAAAATAATACAGCAATAGTAATAAATGCAACATGTTAGGTGTCATCTCTGCGACGAGAGGTAGAGCGGTTGGAAAGGGAGGCAGCAGAAGCGCGAGGTGAGGCTACAGCCTGCACCCACGACTTACTGCGGCTGCAACGCCTTGTCGACGAACAGGCCAAGTATGCCTCTTCATACAATCTTTCTAAATCTCATTTCGTTCCTTGGACAGTAGACTCTGACAAATAGAAACTAATTTTTACAACGTTGCAAGCAAACGTTCCGTTGTTTTTTATATTGATATGCAAAATATTTATCCCGCCATCTATACCTTATTCTGTTCTGAAATTGTCATATCTAGTAGATTTTATTAGTATCTTATAGCTTCGTGGAGTTAGTTGTAATACATTGTGTAATGCCAGCAAGCTGCGGTCTCTAGAGGAGGAAGCAACGGAAAATGAGGAAGGAGAAAGCGCTGGGGCTCTACGCGCGCGGCTGGGCGAAGCAGAGCGGCTGGTCCGGCGGCTTCGAGCGGACGCCGAGCGGCAGCGCAGAGAGGTACACGGGGGCGCGGGCGTCACCAACCTACTGTTCGACGGCGCGCCCGCACACCACGCGCACGTACGTTCGCGACCGCCACTCGCCGGGCCTTATACAGCTAGTGATAGTCATGGTCTTGCCGCCGGGAACGCAAATACGATTAAAAGAAAACTTTGATTAAAACGCGTTTATCTTAGGTTAGAATTATTTGTTAAATTTTAATTCATCAAAGTTTATTTTAATCCTTTTAAAAATACCCCAACATGTTACATTTAACACGTAAATACCATGAGTACCTTATATTACAAAGAAATTATTTATGTTGAATTTAAAATTACCAAATCATCCATCTCTCTAAACTTTCGTAAAATTAATACAAATTTAAATTCCTTAAATTACTGTAAAATTAAACACGTTTTAATCGAAATTGAATTTTCTTTTAAATGTGATATACGCATAACGATTTAATCGTATGTAACAATTTTGATTCCTCCTGTGACATATCGCTCATATCTATAAGCTAATACGTACTTACCTAATTACAATTTGTGGCTAATACTAGGCAAATGGCAGGGCGAAGGCAGAGTAGGTGGAGCGAGCCCTTCACAAACTATCGTTTTGTGTGCGAGTCGCCTAACAAATCACCAAATTTCATGATTGTTCT
Organism: Pieris macdunnoughi; assembly: GCA_905332375.1. Lineage (NCBI taxonomy): Eukaryota > Metazoa > Arthropoda > Insecta > Lepidoptera > Pieridae > Pieris > Pieris macdunnoughi. The sequence goes on from CAJOBZ010000043.1 coordinate 886,431, forward strand.
GTTAGCGCTATATTGGAGTCATGAATTTTGCTGGTTTCTATAAATATAACAACCGATCAGTCGTTACCTTCCTTGACTCTAGTTAGTCTTTTTGTGTATTCTTTAGACCCTTCGTGACTGTCGTATTACTTAGGTGTCGATGTTTCCTTAATCTTGCAGTAGTAACATTTATTTAGAAAGATGTATCCATTTGAAGTTATTATAGTCCTGAAACCGGGTAAATCAATGAAAAGACTATAAAAGTAACATAAAAACTAGTTTCTAAATCTTCTAATTCGTAACCGCAGTTTTTAACTTTGAATAGCTATTTAATTTTGTATACTTATCGCTGAGTGTAAACTGTAAAGGTTCAGAACATTATTTTAACTTAAAGTTATAGGTTGTAAAGGTTTAGGTATATTTATGAATAAGACCATATATTTGTACGTAATATGGAACTTTGAGATTCCACTTCATTGATTTACTCTTTTGAATCACCGATGCACGATTTTGCGTACCTAACTGTAGCATTAAATTGTAATTTGTATGATGTGATGTTAGCCCATAGAAAAATCAGTTTTAGAATGTTCTTAAGTTACACGAAATTCATACCAATATAAATTATACTATTCGTTAATACCATACTTGTCTGCTCCAATATTATTTGATTAACAACGTAATAGACGTGACAGGTGGTGTTAAAATGTTCTACATACAGTTGCAGTGCATGAAAAGCTCACTGATGCGCGCGGGCGCAGTTGACGCATTTGGCTTTCCTACCTTGCCAGCCCCATACCTCCATACAGCAGATTTTTGGAGAGAGCCTTTGAGAGAGTAAGTGAAGATTTACTATGAATCTCTTCACATGCCTGAAGAGTAGATGATATAAACTACCGAGAGTACCGGATACAGAGAGTACTAAAGCTTACAGAAACTTGGAATATAATCCGTGTTTTGTACCCAGAGAGTACAGCATGCGAGGCGGCGGACGACAACGACGACCCAATACACTTCCAGCACTCGCTGTCCTCCCACAGCAGCCACGCCCACCCGCGTATGCTCACAGTAAGTTATTTACATCAACTGTAATTATTTTAACACGTATGTAAATACGTATTCAGAATAATCCTCCTTTAAATGTTTGAACATTGATTTAAATGAAATTAAGTACAAAAAAAGAGTCACTGGTACCTAATGATAAAACTACATTACTAGGTAGGTACCCTATGATAGAAAAAGCAGTACTATATTAAGCGAATAACTGAAAATACGTTAAACACCTTACCTCACAAAGAGTTATACCTTATATATGAAACAGATGCAAAAATGTATCTGTGCCGACATTTAGGACCTAAGGCTATTTCACAGATTTGCGAGCGCGGGGATATACAGAAAGAGTAAAAAAGTCACAAACACTGAACGGAGAGTCCTATACTGGAAAGAGCCCGGAAGAGACAGGTAACAAACCATAAGATAAATAAATATTAAGGTAGGTACTGTTTACCTATTATTACTGAGTGACCGAGAAGACACTTCAATAACTTATTGCTATAGAAACAAATGTTCTATATTTTTATTTCATTAGAAATTAAAATTCTATGTAATATAGACGTTTAGGTATATGCCGAGATGATCGCCTGTATAAGTCATTGACACTAGTTACAGCTATACTCGTCCGTCTGAATTGCACTAGCCATTATTATTGCACTTTTCCGTTTATTTTTTTTTATTTATTCGATTTCAGATCAACCACGAATAAATCCAGTTATAACAGATAATTTACAGAAAATCAACCCTGAGGCCACATATCCCGAATTAAAAATTGTGGTCACTAAAATAATTCCGCACGGAAATGGTGAGAATGGGGTTCTAAGTTCTTGAATATTCCATAATCCAAATAACATAATACATATAAACATGTATACTAACAAAAGTTATCTTCTTATCGTAACAACAATTTCTCATCATGAAAAAAATACGCAGGAGGCCGGTTGTAAAAGCAAGAAATACGAAAATTTTGTTTGAATCATATTTATGCGCTTCGTAGACGCGTCTACGGTCTGTAGACCAATCACAATAAAGTGAGCGTCCGTTTTATAGTACATTTAGTTTTGTAATGGAAACGGCCTTGCTCTAAGGGCTATTTTGGGGGGCAGTACGAAAAGCCCCCCCCCCCCCCCCCCCCCCCCCCCCCCCCCCCCCCCCCCAAAAACGGGGGGGGAGCCCAAGGGGAAAAGAATGTATGTTCTCACTAAACAAGGGCCATTTCATTTTAATCGATTCATCCTGTTACTAGTGTTCTCACTAAAAGCTCTTGTAGGCAAGACTTGCAATATACTTAATTTGGTCTTTCGTCCTTTGGTGTAATAGCATTTTTAGTTAGTTTAAAAGTTTTTCTGATAAATTGCCAAATTTAATAAAAATTAGATTTAGACATCTGCCTTAAAATGCTGAATTTCCTTATTAATGGTTTCAGTTAACACATCGTCGTCGCTAACGGGCGCGCGGCCGCGAGCTCGTCGCACGCACCGCAAACACGCATCCGAGCACACGTAATGCAACGGAGCGCACTCTCACAAATATATATATTGTTTATCCTTGGTGAAAGTATGAAACTTGAACGTTTGACAAAGTGCTGCCAAATTTTAAAACGTGTTAGCTTTATAAGGGGTTATTTTTTGTCAGTAATTGAGAATGCCTTTTCGCAAGTACAGCACTGATATGGAATTCAAGACTAAAAATGTAACCATTATTTCATTGTTTGTAATTTTTCTTTATCTGATTCCATTTTAGTGGCGTGACAGCTAGAGGCCCTTCCAAATATCCTTCCATTCGAAGCTCTATTGAATTTAAAACATTATCCATATCCGAACAACATCTTGAGAAATATATACCTACCTATATGTTAAGTCATAGTAATATACTACTATGTATATTTTACGGGGAACATATTGTATTGCATTAAACATAAAATAAAACGAAAACATAAAATTTAGACGCTTGGAACGCGTTGGGAATACCCTTATATTCACATTAAGTTGCTCTGTGGTCTGAGTAATACAATTATGTAAAATAGTGTATAAATAGGCTGTGATTTGTATCTACTTATATAAAAACACGTACTTGTTATTCCAATACGTAGTGAGTGATCAATATAACGTAGTAACTGCACAAATAACACGGTTTCAACACACGTTTTTATTATATTAAATTAGAGATTGAAGTCAATTGACACCAGTTTTAATAAACGTTTTATCAATAATTGTATTTATAAGTAGACTGAAGTAGATAATAATGCAATTGGCGAGTTATTGAAAGGAAAAAGTCACTGTCAGGAAATAAAAAATGTCGTTAGATGGCCACTCTAGCTCTTATGAAGTCAATAGCAAAATAGATGGTATGTAACTGTGATTTGATTATTATGTGTGCCTCACGGAAGCAATATAATTTTGAATACGTCGCACTCCATCACACATTGTAATCGTCCTGTGCATTTTGCTGTAGTTTTTGCGCAAGGCACCGCCTTATAATATATACCTACTTAATAATGTTATATACCCTCTAAAGTATTAGGACAATTTCATATATATTTCCATTTTAATTCGATAGTAATACCAAAATATATTATTAGTATTAATCTACGCTCCAAACAATAATTTTACGTATTTATAAACACTATGGAATATGGATGAACATTAGTTAACCATCATAGTAATAGTATCAATGACGTTGTATAAAGCTAGTCTTCTATTTAGCTGCATTTGTGAGAGTGTTGACGTAATCTAAACACTATTCTGTAGCCTTATTTCATAATAATATCGTAATTAATTATTAATTACTTATATAATAAATGAATTATATTTACTGTCGCACTGTTGTTTTACTAACAACACAATCCTATACAAAATAGCGCCATAATTAGACTATGCCATAGAGTAAAAGCGGGCATGCGCTTTGAAAATATAATCGTACCATTTCAAATTTAAATATTTTTGTGTATTCATAATTCAAATGTTAAGATACGATACGTATTTTGTTAATGCACTCGCAAACGAATGTAATCTTTGATATAATACAACCCCAATATATTAAACTAGCAAATATGGGGAGTTGGTATTATTTCGAAAATACATTTTGTTTATTCAAATATCATGGATCTTCTGTATGCCTCTGCTATTATTCAAAATCTGGGTAAAAAATATACATATATATGCTTATTACTCATTTTTGTATATTAAAAAAAAAATAACATAACATTTTTAATTACAATCAGCTATTAAAGTGAAAAACTCATTATCTTTACAGGTATTATAAATGTTACCAAACAACCACAGTAGTGAATTATTTACAAATGAATTCTCAATAAATAATACTTTTTTGCATAAACCACTTGCATTTTTTTTTATAACAAAGTCTAAAATGTATTCAAATATTTTTTCATTTGTATTTGCTAAGGTCCTGCAAATATACACTAACTCACAACATGGTTGTGCCTCTTCACATAATAGATATTCCTCCATGTATTTAATCAAATTCTTTAACAGAAATAAAATAATATCTTCTGTTAACATTTCAGTGAAATATTCATGACAAGAAAGTATAAAGAAAACTTGGCATGACTCTGTATTTTGCTGGAACTTTGACAGTGCTTGAATGATAGAACGCAGATCACTTACCCTAAAATAGAGATTTTTTAATACATTACTACTGTATGTTTGATTACAGATAAATCTAATATAAAATTAATATATAACATTACTATAGTATCTACTATATATCTAGAAAAATAACATACTTTAACTTATCTCCCAGCTGATAAACAAAATGTTTGAGAGCATACAAGCAAGCATCTTGTAACTCATTATTTGGATGAATGTCTATTACTTTTGATAAAGCTCCTTGTGAGATTAACATGTCGCATGTTTTCATACTTGATGCAGCCAAATTTCCCAAAGTCCATACACAAGTCACCTGGAATTTAATAAGCAATTTTAAGTATATTATCTACTATAAAATGCAATAATAGGAAATGCCTTGTATACAGCTTAGTTTTGCTGGATCTGAATTTCAGACCTTGTTCTGTCACGGTTCTTAAGACCCCCTTGATTAAAAAATTTATACAACTTAGGATGCAACATAAGACTATTTGCAAATGCTTATAATACAAAAAAAAGATGGTGCTGATTGAAGTGTATAAGTTATTTAAACTATATTAGGTTAGCCCTTACTTTTATGAATGGGGTTATTTTAATTATTATTTAATTCTTATCAGTATCAACCGGTTCCGATATTATTTAATGTGTGATACTTGTAATCATCTTACTGCTAGTTCTGTAGCCATATTATCAACAGCTGCCACTAAATATGTACCAGTAGCTCGACAGATGGTAAAACAAGCCTTGCTGTCCCTCGTTGATAAGTTACATTATAATACAAGAAAAAGATGGTGCTGATTGAAGTGTATAAGATAAGTTATTTAAACTATATTAGGTTAGCCCTTACTTTCATGAATGGGGTTATTTTAATTTTTATTTAATTCTTATCATTACCAACCAGTTCTGATATTATTTAATGTGTGATACTTGTAAACATCTTACTGCTAGTTCTGTAGCCATATTATCAACAGCTGCTACTAAATATGTACCAGTAGCTCGACAGATGGTAAAACAAGCCTTGCTGTCCCCCGTTGATAAGTTACATAGGCATCCCGCTGCAGCACATTGCTTTTTTATATCAGTTCCTGAAATTTTATATCTTTTACCTACTATATATCAAATAAATACTAATTATTACAACACAGTTTGTCCATTTGTTCTTTCAATATTAAGTTGACAATGTATAATCTTACGTACAATATTATGTTAATATTGCACGTAATATTATATTTACAAACCTGTTAATTCTCCTACAATGCCTCTTATTGCCCCATGTAGACCAAGCACTAATTCAATATTATGTGGTTCATTCATAAGAGCATTTTTAAGCTGATTTAATTCCTTTGATGTTATAGATGTCTTAGTTTTTAGCTTTTTAATAATATCTAAAACATCCTCGGTTGTATACCTACAGACATATCAATTATAAAATGCATTTCTAAAAGTCTCTGGTGGACCAGCAAACATCTTGACTCCTCTGGGTTAAATTATAAGATATAAGTATTATAGTATGATTTTATGTTTTTTTAAGTCGTGACGCTTTGTCGCAACGCAATGTAATTTGCAACTCGCCTTAGCCCTCAGGCACCAGGTGGCTTGTGCATGCTGTATAGGCGTATAATGTATATCTATATAAAACGAATATAAAAATAGTAAATATTCTCACCGACTTATAACCGATCTTCGAACATCATTGATTTCGTCCCTGTGTATTTGACGATTTAATTGAAGCATGTTACGATTATTAGTTCTTATGTTTACTATATTTTGCTCTTCCATAGTTAATATTTTTATATCTCGTGGAATATTAGAATAACTAATGCAGAATTACAATAGTTTACGACGACTTCATTATAATTAGCTAATAGTCTTTTTAATAAGAGTATTAAGTATTCAAAATATTTATCCAAATCCTGATCAAAGTCAAACATCAATTAAGTATCAACTGTCATTGTCAGGCGTCAGCTTTCAGAGTTCATTAATAATTTGTAAAAGTAAAACAGAGTAAGACAATAACCTTAACTCGGTTTTGAGTTAAAGTCAGCAAACTCCAGACGGCTGCCTGACGACCAATTCACTATGGGCCATTTATGAGGACTCATTGTCGCTTGCCTCCCTATTTGACCGCTGTGGGTCTTTGAAAATGCTGGGAGCGGCCTCACTGTCGCTTGCCTTCCTATTTGACCGCTGTGGGTCTTTGAAAATGCAGGGAGCGGACTTCCTGTCGCTTGCCTCCCTATTTGACCGCTGTGGGTCCTCCTTCTCCTTGCTCTGCTCTTTTCTATTGATGCGGATGATGGTTTCTTACTTGCTTGACGACCCAACAAACCAGCAGTGGGATATTTTTCCACGGCGCCGATCTTCAGGATGACGGAGAAAAACGAGAACGCGACCAACTGTACGCGAAAGACCCGCTATTCCCGGATAGCTCGAAGGACCAAAATGTACGGATCCTGGGTCGTCGAGGGTTCGAAATAATAGAATATTTTTAACTTTAGGAAATCGTCATGCTTATAAGTGATCAAACTGTACAGCCAGGGCACGTACATACATAGGAAATCGTTATGCTTGTAGATGATCGGAATGTACGAGCCTTGGCACGTACATAGGGAATAATCACGATTATAACACTAAAGAAGCCTGAGTGGGCAAAATGTACAGCCTTGGCTCGTACAGGGCCCTTCATCAAAACCTTATTATTTCTTTCTTGGTTCACTATATTATGTCATTATAATCATAACACAAAAAATTAAAAAAGCTAGCGTACCGCACATGAAACAGTAATGGTAGTAATATAATCAATTACTTAATCATATAGCTAAATGTATATTTGTATTAACAATATATGTAGTTGTTTAAAAAGATATAATTTAACCAAAGCATTCTGTGGGCCGGTGGATATAATCAGTTCTAATGCCTATAAAAACCTTTACCTTATTTTGTAAGATATTTTATTTTGACACCAAACATCATAATTAATTCATGGCAGTAGTAAAATTTTTATTCGTGTAGGCATGTAAATAAAGATAATTAGTTCGTATCAAAATTATACCAGTAAAGTATAAGCCCTTAAATTACGGCATCAGAATAAAATAAACCGATAGACGTGTAGTAGAACGAGTGAAAATGACAACAATCGACGGATCTAACTCACACAAAGTAACCAAAACGATCGTCACTTCTCCGGAAATTTATAAACCCGTTGGACCATACAGGTTGGCAGTACACATTATTCTACTAAAATGTAATAGATATTTTTAATGAAATATGCGACTAATTTAAGACGCCTTAAATTAGACATACAAACAGGCATACCTCATATACCTCAGTCGCTCATTTATTGTTAAAGGTATAAGAATACGTTTACCATAACTACAATAGTACCTACCCAAAAAGTTATTCTTACATCAGTTGTTAACTAATGGTATTAAATTTGCATTTATCCGTTCTTAAGGTAATAATTGTAATTACTTATAATGTAATGTAATGTTTACGCTATGGTCTATTTAACCCTAACTGCGATCCTGGGATGTGTTCTTGGGTCCCGGGCCCACCCCCGGCAACTAAATTGTGATGGCTTTGGTGTTAAAGTGCTTAGTCTTGGGTGTCTAAATATGCATTTATATGTTTAAGTATCATAAAAGATGGCTGCCCAAACACAAGCTTCACCAGCTAGCATGGGCTATGTCAATTGGTTAGTTAAATGAAAAAAAATACCTATACTAAATAGTGGCTTGTGTCTTTAAATTCTTTCTATTATCTGTTAGGGGCATAACGGTTAAGATAATAAAATATGGTCACAGCTGGTAGTTAAGTCTTGTTTTAAAATCAGTAGTACACTTTCTGTCTGTCTTTTTTTCTATAGTAAGTATGTAAAGTAAATAGTGATCTTCAACTATTCAATTAAAATATATTTTAGCCAAGCAATCCTATCTGGCAAAACTCTGTATATATCTGGAGTCCTCGGGTTGGATCAACAAGCTCAATTAGTCTGCGGCGGTGCTGAAGCTCAAGCTAAGCAGGCACTGGACAATATGAAACACGTTCTAGAAGCTGGAGGGTCGTCATTACCAGGCGTCATTAAGACCACTATTCTTTTGGCCAATTTAGACGACTTTCAAGTAGTTAATCAAATATATGCCCAATGTAAGCTTTTTAAAGTCACATTCGTTTGAATTTGCTTTGCATCTTACAAATAGGTACATCGTATAAAAGGCATTATTATTTCCTTGGTATGTACAATGTACATGTACCTTTCAGAAATACGCTGTTACTGATATCTCAAAAATTACAAACCATTTTTTATAAATTAACTCTATATTAGAATATACCTGCTTTAAATTAAATGGACAATGTTGACATGACTTTTAATTTCCAAGGAATTTGTGGACAAACATACATACACATTCGAAATTTAACACATATGCTTGGAATGCTTGGCCCTAAGTAGATCATACATTCCAAAAATATTACATACGTCTAGTTAAAACTGATAAACTCTTTTTTGAAGATGGACGGAGGCTCTACGCTAAACATTTAGGTGTAATTACCTAATGCTTACCTACCTACGAAAAAGAGTATACGGTTCCTCAAATTATACATAATTAACTCTGTTAACATTAATAAATATTATAATTGTACTTAATAATAGTTACGCATGTCTGTTCGGTATCGTACATAAGATTTTTCTCAAGTAGAAAGGTAACTCTTTGTGTAGTGCCTTCGTAATGGAAACATTAAATTTGTTTTCTCGGAAATCTAAACAATGTCTGCCTACACAAAACAAGTGCCGTGCAAGTCTCAACTATGGTAGCGGTATCGATAATGTCCCTTTTGTTGTAGATTTTCCTAAGGACCCCCCAGCGCGTGCCACGTATCAGGTGGCTAGGTTACCGCTCGGAGCAGCCGTTGAAATCGAAGCCATTGCCCTCAGCGGGGACCTAGTAATTGCTGAAGCAGGCCCGTGTCCCTGTGCTCGCCTATAATTTTAGACTTGCCTTGTTTTGATTTATGTATTCGATGTAATTGTTCAGCGATTTTATTTGTATTGTTCGTATTTAACCAAAAATATGCTTTACGAAATTCTTATTAAATATATTATTCAAAATGTTATATTTTTTTGCTTAGGATATAAGTAAATGGAATTCATAACTCCAATTAGGTTGCTATTTAAAATATAAAATGTGTCGCTCAGTGAGTGAGTAATAAATAGAAATGGTATATTGATGTATCTTTATTACAATCAAATCAAATAAGTTATCACCTTTTTTTGCCTTTCAATGATTGAGTTAAGTGGCTATTTATAGAGCGTTTACTACAGCTTTTACTATAGAGTTAAGTGCTAAGTTATTATAATAAGTGGGTTTCGTTTCAACAAAAGAATTAATGCACGAAGGTTGTATGAAAAACAAAATCTAAACAGTAATTGCGTCAGTGTGGAAGAATGCTTTACTTACACTCGTTTAATTTGAAAAACGCGAAGGGGGTTGCGAGTGTCGAGGTCAGCTGAGTGGGCTTTTTCCTCCCGTACGGCGTACCTAATGGGTATATATACGATACAATCTTGAGTGCGCAGTCGAGTTTAGTTCAAGTTGTTAACTCGCAGACTTGTGACGTACTAGTCAAAACTTACCCGCACGTACTCGTAAATTGAAAATGGCATAAAGCTGCACAAACCATGGGCTGCACAAGCAGCGCTCCAGTTATGGCAGACGCTCGGAGTGATGCAACAGGTACAAGAAAACAAAACTAAATAGAGCATTTTAGTTCAGATTACGCCAAATATTTAATCAAATATTTACGCTGTATTAAAGCAGTACAACATGTCATGACGGCTAAAAGACTTGCAATTATTCCTAAACGACAAATTTATGCCGGTTGACACTTTTTCAAATCGTAATCGTTGAAAATATCGTAGCTATAATCTGTTTTGTTTTACTCAATCTTTGTAATATTCTAATTGCTGGAATTTCGTAAATAACTGAAAAATGATTTATTGTTCTACTTATATAATACATATAGTAAAGCATAGGTATTTTGTACTAAACAGGTTGTGTTATTTTTACTTACACACAATGGAATGTAACAAGATATCGCTAATTTTAGGACCTGATGTCTCGTTAATAGTGATTACCAAATAAACTCTACTTACTCAAAGTTTAAGGTAGCTTTTCCAGCCCTGGAAGGACATCCTTGCCTAGGCCTTTTTGTCCAGTTTTCATTTCTCTCGGCGACTAGCGTTGATTTGCAATCTTGTATATTAATTGTTCATAGGCATAGTTTCACATTTGACAAAAAGTTTAAACTAATTTGGATGTTAGCCACTTGTAACACTTTCTTGCTCAAATTGTTTTTCGGCTAATAAATAAATTTAAAAAAAAAAAAAAAAAAACAAAGTTTTTTTTTTTTTTATAAAATTCGAATAATATAATAACCTAAGTTAATGTTTTGGACGCCTGCGTGATAATAAATAAATTAATTGGTATATCTATATCAATTAATTTATATATTATCATTTTAAATTAATCACATTAAAGTATATATATACCTAATATTTTTTTGAGTTGAAACTGAAGTAGGTAAAACTTTATCTTACTTTTGCTGTCGTCTTCCTTCGAGGAAATGTTAAGTGCCGCGACCGTGTTCGTCGGAAACAATGACTTACCACCCCTTACTATCTAGAAAACGAACATACCACTTTTTCTTATCGCAAACTTTTTACATGCATGTCCCTTTCTACTGTATCTAGGTAACGAAGGACAAAAATAATCTAAAACCTTTATTTGCTAGGCCGTATATATTTGGTAAACACACCTTTTTTATAATTAAATCTCTCTATGAAACATTAAATTTTTTTGGAAATCGCAATAATTTAAGCTGAAAAAACGAGTAAAGTTAAGGATACAATTGCATTGCTAGAAATTTAGAAACTATTAGGCTTTCACTCTATGTAATAGTCTGATATAGTTCTTATATCTATATATTATCTTAATTAAAAGTATTTTCTTTGTAACCTTGTATCTTATATAGGTTCTAAAATCTTGATAGCTCAACTAAAAACTGAATCAATATCTAATTATAGCATAGCATGAGACGTAAGGCATTTAGGTGTCTATATGTCAATCAAGGGAGTACACTTAATACTGCTAGCACAAATTACTGCTTTTAATAGATAGTATCTTCTGACCTTAGCTAATAAAATTTTACACTTTGAGTATAAAATTCTACATAATAGTTTTATAAGGTTTTACGGAACATTTATCGTAAAGAGAAGTAAAAAAGGAATTTAAAGACAAGTAAATAGTAGATAATATTGAGATAGATGCTACAATTTTTCACGGGGATTTAAAGAATTGGAATCCCAAAAAACGTGTTTAACGATTTAGCAGGGTTAGCAAACAATCAAAATAATTTTTCTTTTTAGATGGCGCCAAATCGGAGACAAATAATGAACACTATGCGGCAGAGGAAAAAGTCCAGAATACATTTGTTAATCACAAGAATCACTTGAGTTTGGACAGCCACTATTCTACTGAGATGCTTCCTAAAAGTGATAAAATAAATGAAAACGTACAATTACCTAGTTATAATTCTATATTTTTAAACAACGACTCGGATTGGCCAGCCAAAGGTTTGTTAGTATCTTGAACATCAGTATGCTTTGCAACTATTTATTTATATCAATTAATGCTTCTTGATGGGCTTTAAATTGCACTTTCGCGAGCTAATATACAATAAATCAGGGGCAAATAAAGCTTTTCACTCAAGCTAATCGGTTAGTTGAAAAGTTCATGTCTAAGTTCTCTTATACATATCCAATTAGGTAACCTTGTTTCTCTCAACGCCGTTTTTTTTTCGTGGAGAAATGCTACGCATACCCTCCGCGGCACGGCTGCCTCGGGGTAAAGGGTTATGTGGGACTCGCTGCTGTGTATACGTAAAACCCCATGGCGCCACCAGTGATCTCCAGAGGCATCACACGGTAACAGCGTAATAGCCTTGTCCGCATCCCGCCACGCGATTAGTCGAAATTACGGAAATATGGAATGGACCTTAGCACAGAAAGGGCCATTCACATCGGCTAATTCGCCCTGAATTGTAAAGCTAGAGGGGAGGTCGGGTCCAATTCTGACGCATCCCTTCTTTTGGACGCATGAACCCCAGTTCCCCCGCTGAAGCGTACGCGTTCCCAGGATTACTATAGGCGTTGCACAGTGCAACGGCGACGCGGATGGGCTGCAGGATCGACCTCTCTGGCCTGTCCGCATCTTCATTATGGCGCATGACGGCCTCGGAAGATTTCCGACGTGCCGTCACTGTCCATGTTTATAATTGCTACTCTCACAATGTTATCGAGATTAGATCCTCGACACGTAGGGGATGCGAGCCCTAGTGTAGGGGCGACGGGCGGTAACGTAGCTCGACGAGCTCCACCGACCACCAGAATACACTTTGTCGGCGACGTCCAGGGCGGCTTCTCTGCATCGTGGCGTCGGATCGGGTCGCCCCGGGCCCGCCACGTAACCACATTGCCTCGTCCTCGGTATTTATAAGTTCTGGATTGGGGCACCAAGCCTGAACAGTTATGACTAGTTCCGCTTGCATCTTATCTAAGCTTCTAAGGGCCCACGTTGGGCACAGTTTTAACGAACTCTGACTGATTTCCGGATACGATGACGGGGAGAAAGTACGAAACCAAATATAACGGTGATCGGATAGGGTTTCAACGACTTGCCAGCCCTGGACCCAGCGGTACAGGTGTTGGCGAACCGTCCCCCCGGTGTAACGACGATTGCGGCCAAGCCATCGAGGTCACCCACCCAGTTTGCTCTATCCGGTATTACGTAGGGCTCGGATATTATGCTGACATTAATGTCCCCCTATGCCAGACTCTGGTGTAGTAGGTCTTGCTCTGCGGCGCAGTGGTATGTCTATATTACTCTGTAGTAACTGTAGGGTCATTGGCTACAATTTCGATAACCTCCATAAGCGCATTATTGCGCGGATACTTTGTGTGCTTCTTCTTTTAAAGTGATGAGTCAGATTGGTCAGATTTCCTGCCCACCTCCGCGAGCGAGCACTTTGGTTTTGCCGTACAGGCTGCTGCCCTATGATCGGGCTGACCGCAGCGAAAGCACAGTCTGCAACGATCGGTTTCCGACATGCAGCGGCTGGCTAATACCTGCAGCTCTCTTGGTTTGGCGACACTTATGCTCGCCGCTACCCAGCCGATGAGAAAACGCCCTTTTATTAGTAGTTTCTCTCAATGCCAGAACAACATAGTTTCATAGAAAATAAACACTATGCCATGACATTAAACATATTGTAAACAAGTCCTTGTACAACTAAGCCACAAAGGCAAATTAGCTAAAACTAAGTAGGTACTTTAGTTAACACGATCGGTATAGCAACGAAATAACTTAGTACGAAATAAACAAACGTGACATTGCAAACACCTCACTTTGTATAAATGTATATTTAAATGAAAAGGAAACAAAAGCGAGGGCGCAATTTGCTATTTAAAGCGAGTTGGTATTTAGATATGCAAAAACTAAGCATAAACCAGCCTTATTATGCTACTAATATATGTACCTGCTACTTGTAAGTAGGTGCGTGTTTTAAATTAATTTTATAGTAACCTTCAAATACTTTTTAAACATTAATAACGTATTATATTTATGAACAGAACATTCACTTATCACATACAGTTATTTTATTTAAGTATCTAGTAATATATAGTTTCCATGTACAACTTAGGAATTCGTGTAATAAATTTAATCTTAACACATCTACTTTAAAAGAATTTAAATATGCGAACGTATGTAATCGTTTTATTAATTTCCGATTCAGTTTTTTTTATATTTGTAAAAATCCTCCGCAGCCACAATTCTCCGTAGACGTTGCCTAAAGTTTTTTTTTAATGAACGCAGCCCAACAGAAAATCCGAATAATAACAGTACAACACATAGAGGATTATTCGAATTAATAAATGCATTTCTCGCGTGATTTAAAACAACCGAAGTGGTTGTTTTATGCTTAACCTAAGATAGTGCAAGTTCGGTGCTGCAATTTAAAATTACCTTAAAGTGAAAACACATTAGTGTAAAAACAATAAAGTTATGTATAATTAAGAAATAAAATGCCATTATTATTGCTAGTAACTGAAGCGTTTTCATTGGTTCGCCCGATTCTTCTATCAGAAATACTGGCTAGTGTCGTATTTTAAATGATTATAAACGTGTACTTGTAAAGATTTCTAATGTTTTCTTTCTAAGATCATATCACATTTAATTCAATAAAGGTCTTGATCTTTAAATTTTGATAAATCATTAGATGGTGAGACTTTGACACATACGAAACAATAAAAGAAATTAATACAAATAATAAATAAAACGATAGCGGTTATCGTTATATCGCTTCTTAAGGGTTTTAAAAGCTTTTGTAGAATGCTAATTAATTCATCAATTTAAAAAAATATGATCTATTCCAAAGTTTTCTGGATATGGTTATATACACCCACATAGCACTGTTTATTTTAAAATTCTGAAATTTATTCCCAACTTACCTAATGTACTTCATTGTTGCCCTCTATGGAATTATTCTGATTATGATTTGGTTATCTTTTAAAAACTTCTTTCAAATCTATTTTAAGCGTTCGTTTTGAAACATCTTCTTGGATTTGCTCCTTATTCGCTTTGACGGATTGAGAGTACGCAAGATACCCAGTGTAACTCTTCCAGCGTTTCTCTCATCTATTCACAATCCTAGAAATTTGGTAGGTAAAATCCTTATATACTAGAAACTACGAGATTATGCTAGCATCCGGCCTAGGCTTGAAATTGCCTTCTAATGTTAATTTTCGAAGGAGCTGGGGTGATCGTCTTTGTAATTCTGGATTTAAAACTTATTAGGTCACATCTAAATTACAGAGAAGGCTGGTGGGGCAGCGGGGTATTAGGAAGCCGGTCGTTGACTTAATGCTTATCCTTCGCCAAACACCCTTTCTGACACTGAAACACTTGGAATTGCCTTCACTTATGAGTGCCCATATGTACTCCCTATATGGGCTCCATTGCCAAAAGAGTCCTGGTCGTTTTTCTCGCCACACCGGTGGGGTACAAATGCACAGGCACTAATTAAAGATTTAAGGTGGCGCCTGGTAGATAGTACCAGTGATCCAAAGCTTGGTGGTTTCCTCTCTCAATGAGTAAGTACCAACCGCAAATCGCAATACAGCGATAAAATGCTGCTAGCATTAAAGGTACACTGTCAAACTTACCAAATTTTCTATTTATTAATTTTAAATTATTATTATTATTGTGTAGCTTAAGAATATTGTAAATACTTTCCGAAATTATTCACGTTTTCTACTCGAATTTTATAGAAACGCTAACTCACCATAATACCGCGATTAGGCGGGCGGTCAATCACCTGCACCTGAACTTGTCCTCTCAATAAAAATAATATTGCTTTCGCTACCTAAACGTTTCGAAAACGCAATTGTATAATTAGTTAATGTATATAGTAATAACGTATTTTATGAACCTTGATGGTTGATGTAGTCGAAACTTCCGGTTTTTGAGGTTCGTGTTTTTAATAAAATTTACTTACATCTAAATAGAAAATTTATTTGATTGTCATTGATTTTGTTGTGGTGTTAAGTCCTAGAGCAAGTGCTATTGAAAATTTTGCCTACTAATTTGATATTTCCTAACAGTATTTTTTTACTCGGAAATCAACTCTTGCTCACTCATGAGAGCTTTATAAAAATTGAATAAGTTTAGTTTCAAGAAAGGCGAGTTAAGCAAACATGGTCGTAGTTATCAATAACTAATTTGAGTTTTACTTTTGTCAGAAACTTAAATTCTAAAGTTTCACATATAATTTTATAGTTACATTAATACTTCTACGCCTTCGTAGAATCACATCAGGATTTCACGACATGAAATGGGTGAATAAAACACCTACGTATAAAACCGTTTCCTAATATGTTAGCCACATCATGCAGTGTTAAATTCGACAAATTTCCTAAAAGCAATGTATAAAAAATATTTCTATGTATTTTAAAAGTTTCAGGTATAGACAATTGTTTAAACAGTGATAGCCAGAAAAACATCGTTCAAACAGAGAAAAAATTAAAAACATTTATCGAAGTAGTAGATCAAGTTTTAGTGAATAATGTAGTAGAAGATGAAAAATTAGAAGAAACAGATGCTGCAAGGAATGAACCAGAACCTGAGAGTGTTTCAATAAAAGACGAAATTATACCAGCAGACAATAAAACTCCTGAAATAGTTAATGAAAATTTAGAAGAAAAGTAAGTTATTAGCTAAAGTAATTTGTTGACAATTATTATCTTAATTAAAGAAGCAATCTAATGTAACTTTTAAAGGTAGAACCTTTATAAGTTATTTTTTATATAAATGAGGATACCTAATAGCCTAACATTATTAGAGTCTAGCAGTTTTTTATATTATTAAAACTTTTGTTACCATACAGATAAAATAACTTACGTTCTTATAGTAAATGTACAGTTTTCATACGTAGTGTCTACAGTTAGTTTATTTCACAGAGAACGATTTATTTATTTTATGTTTTAGGGACGAGGTAAACAACATTTTAGAACATGAAAGTCCAACACAGTCAGAAAGCCGGTCCACTCGTTGGGAGGCTTTAGCGGATATAGCTGCAGAACTCCCACCTTCTCTCGCCGTGGACCCTGTCACTGGGCAAATATACTCCCTTACCAAATAACATATCTCTTAAATAAAGTTTCGTCGGTACAGTTATTGACAACTTTTTTCTCAACTTCATACCTATTTTCTTACCAATATAATTTTAGTTTTAATTTATTGGGCCTAAAACCTAAACCCAAAAAATACTTGATTTGAAATACAGTTTTAAAAAAGATTCTATTTAATAAGGTTTAAAATGTTTTAAGTAATCAGTCTTGGCACATACATTACAATAATTATGTGTCTAATTGTTGTAGTATGGGTAATTCATTATTACTTCAGTTTCATACACATAAGAAAAAACTAGTCATTAATTTTTAAACATTGCTATTTGTGATGACTGAATTTCATTGTCTTTTACTTACAACTATTTAAGGATAGTAATAATTTTAAAGGCCAAGTAATTTACTTTATTTAGTTTTCACTCTTATCATAGCAACTCCATTTTCAGCAGTATTACCACTAAAAATAACAACAAATAGAGCAGATTCCTTCAGACTGCTCCAAATATTTTTCACCCATTCATCAATATTTGTCGCATGACAAGACTCTAGAGTTGAATTTTGTTTCAAATGAGCCATAATTAAATTGTAATCGTTAGCAGCTTCAGTAACAGTAGTGATAACATCATCTACTGTATCAACCGTACTAAGTTTTACTTTTTTAGGTTTACCCTTTTTTAACTGTGTACTCATACTGTCTTTTGCTTGTGTTAAGTATGTATGATAGTCCCCCGTGATATCATCACAGCCCACTACCAGGGATGTCTTTTTCTGCTCAATAATATGATTAAAAATTGACAATGCATAATCAGATTTTGTAGACATTCTTACTACATTTTCTTTATAGTTCTGTCTATTAGTATGTACGGCATCTCCAAATTCAATAAATTTGCTTAATTTCAATTGAACTAATTTAAGAGCTGCTATTGAATCCTCTATTGAACAATGGCCATTCTTATTTGTTTGTATATCCATATTCAAAAATTCCTTAGCTAATATCTTTAATTTGGA
This sequence comes from Pieris macdunnoughi, assembly GCA_905332375.1. Lineage (NCBI taxonomy): Eukaryota > Metazoa > Arthropoda > Insecta > Lepidoptera > Pieridae > Pieris > Pieris macdunnoughi. Next base: position 904,812 of record CAJOBZ010000043.1, read on the forward strand.
TTTCCGCGTTCTTTCACCAGTAAAATTATATATTAAACTAGTATCAATTACATAAGGATGAAACATTTTTAAAGCATGTAAGTCAGAGTTAAGTGATTGACCGACCAATATAGCGTCAGGTGGTAATACTTCACGTAACTCTTTTTGGACATCTTCTAATCTTTTGGTAATATTTTTTAAAGAAGATTCTGAAATACCAGAATATCTAGTTAAATAATCTGTAATGTTATTATAGGGTTTAACCAGTGACTCATACACCAATTTGTATTTCTCGTCTACAACTGAGACACGAGTCAGTTCTGATCCAACATTTGTAATGCACATTTCACAATCCAGCCCAAACATAGGAGAATCAGCTGTGACGGCTTTATACTCTTCTTTAGAGAAAACATAATCAGAGTATATATTTTTCAACTTGCCTTTCAAAGGGACTGGGTAATTTTCCTCAATCAATTGCCAAGCAGATAACAGAAGTTGAGTTCTAGGGAACTTATCTTCACATTCTATCTGCACTATCTTGTCTTCATTGTCTTCATCAATGGGAAATACAGCTCTCATCATAACCATAAGATCTTTCCGTACTTCTAAAGCTAAATTCAAGCTTCCATATTTCTGTATAATGCACTCTTTCTCTGTTTCTGAAAGGGGCACTAAAGCTAATTCTTTAACAAGGGAACCACTGTATACTGATGGTGTTAAGATTTCAACAAAATTCTCAAAGATTGTGTTTATATTAATTAATTTTTCTTTATGTTCTTCTAATTGATTTATTGAAATACCCTCAATTATAAGACATGTTGTTTGGCAAACATGATTGCATTTATCTATAGTATACCACCTTGGTGATTGAGTTATGTTTAAATTTCCCAACAAGGAATGTAGAAGCAAGTGCTGAATGTCTGTTAAAACTATAGGAATTCTTTCATTTAATGGTGTAGCAAGTGACGCTATATGGCCAGCTGATTTTAATCGAAATTTAGGAGTGTGTTTCTTAGGAGGTTTTGCATAAGTTTTTTCTTCAACTGAATCTTCTTCCTTATTTTTTCTTTTAATATCTGAAAACACATTGTAAATATTTCATGATGAAAACAATTGTTTTATGTAAATTAACTATTAAAAATAATATATATATTGCTTACATTTACTTTGAACTTCTCTACGTGCCTTTTTCTTGCAGGGCTCGTAGGAGAGATTCATCATAATATTTTCAATTTGAGGTTAGTTTTACAAAAAATACTTCTTATAATGGTAATTATAGTTTCTAATACATAATAGAATATGGATTTTTCTGAAGTTAGTTGTAAACTAAATACATTTATTGGGAAAGTTACAAAAATAATCAAATTCCAACTTCTTAATAAACATCGCAACTCAGTAATCTTCTCTAATCTAGGTTTCTAGAACCACAGATGAAGTAATGGTGTAGTTCCTAGTTTACCATTATTAGTGTTCTGTGTTACTAATATTAGTCTATAGCGCTATAGGTACAAACTACCACAGGGCACAGACACATTGTTTTGTACAAAGTTAAATTTATAGTATAAATTATAAAATAGAATACTATAATAACCTTTACTCTAATTTTCATCTGTTAGTTCAGACCACAGTTTCGTTACTCCTTAGACGATAGATAATCTGCGCTTTATCTTGTGAATGTGCCTATTGAATAATAAACATTTCTTGATTTCGTTATTTCTGACGGTGACTCCTATTTACCATTAATTCTACGGCTGTAAATATGGATTCATTACGTGAACAAGTAATGATAAATCAATTTGTGTTAGCTGCTGGTTGTGCTCGAGAACAAGCTAAACAATTACTGCAGGCAGCTCATTGGCAGTTTGAGGTAAATGCTAAATATTCCTAAAAACATGTAAACAAACATTAAAATCATGAAATGGCTGCTACTGTGTTTATATTTTTGAAGAAAATCAGTTGGTAACCTATCATAAATGTTTTGTTTTGGTTAAGCGATTGCGTTTGCAACTTTTAACACCGTGACCAAAGACTTCTTAAGGTATTGAGATTGGTTAAATGATCAATTAACTACCGTAGATTATAGTGTACACACATTGATAACGACAAAATAGACCTATTGACAATGTTAAAAGTAGTATTTAAAATATTGAAGAGTTCTTTATAGATTTTGTAGCCATTTTCTTGTTGTTGTTCAATTTTATATTTATGTTATTGGTTATCTTAGATTGGTTTAAGGTTAAAATTGCAATTTTAGTCCAAATAATGCAAGTTTATAGTAAATATTTGTTTGACCAACATTATTAAACTAAATTTTAAGATATCTTATAAAGAATAAAATAATATATTTTATTTTTGGATATTTACTGCACACATTTTACTCATGCTTATTTTTTTATTGTAAGCAGATGTATAGTGTTTTTGCATTACTTACTTATTTAAGTTGGTTCTGGTGTAAATAATAAAATCAGCAGGCAAAGATAATTGTTTAATTGACATTAAAGCTTGTATTTTGAAATTTCAGACCGCACTTTCAATATTCTTCCAAGAAGTTGCTATACCGTCAGCAAATGGTATTGCAACACAGCATTATCCGCAGGTGAGCTTCAAGAACAGACTTTAAAATTATGTAATCAACCTACTTATCTTAACCAATATTGTAAATAAAATTATTATGTACATAGCTATAACTAATAATAAACCTATTTGTTAGTAATTCTGTATTTTATTGGGTAACAAGTGCAAGCCGTCATAATATTGAAGATTCAAGATAATTCCAATGCTATTTATTCTAACATTTATTTAAACACATTTTTAAACTAGTACTTAGGTTTCTCTGTTTACTTAGTTATGGTTAAAAATTCGATATTATTTCAGCAGTTGATGACTCCATGCAACACACCGGCAACTCCGCCAAATTTCCCAGATGCTTTAGCAGCCTTTTCACGGCTATCAACTACAGGAAGCCCTAGCAACACAGGTGGCGGCGGCGTCAGCGGCCTGGCGCCGCCTGTCTCGCCGCTCGCCACGCACCCTCCAGCACAACCTAACACATTCTCCACTGCAAATCAGCAGACTAATAATTATACACCGCTTTCTTGCTCAACTGCGGTAAGCCTTTGACAGGACCTTTTTATAGTTAATTGAGAATCAACTTAGTTACCTAATTCACTGTAATTTTTCCTTAGAGGCAAAACAAGTGGATAATTTATGGATCTTTCCAATAAAAATTATATTATGTAGAGACAAATTAATTTCTTATCTGATGTGTTAGATGTTTCAATTTTATAATAATTATTATATACATTTTTTTTTAAATAATTATTTTATATTTTTTTTCCAGGTGTGCAGAGAACACATGCCAAGATAAATTGTAAATGTAGATTAGGACCATCTGTAATTTATTTTTCTAATGGTGCGCGATTTGAGCTGTGGACTTTTGAACATTATTTCTGACACCCATAATACAGATTGGGATGTCATAGTCAATCATGTTGTAAACATAAATATTGTCACTGTTCATTACTATATTAAATAGTGGTTTCTGAAACAAATTGCACTATATAACTTGTGTTACAATTTTCATACATTAGAAATCTATAACTGTGATTATTACTATCAGATTAGTAGAACTTATTGATGTATTATTAAAAGAAAATTGTTATTTTTCGTTATATAGTCATTCTTTTCTATACATAATATGTATAATGTTAGTTAAATTGAATCTAAGTTCTGTATTATATTCAGTATACATGTATTATACACAGCTTCATAAAAGACAATATTATGAATGTAATTAAAGTGATTAATTAAGACAAAGTGTTTTTATGCATTAAGCATCAAGAAAAAAATTACACAAAAATATAATTTTAATTTTTGTTAGTAAACAAGTTATAAAAAATTCTGCAATAAGCAGCTTACGGGCCTTATTACCGTCTTATCATTCATACGTTAGATTTAGGTTTGAGTTTCCACGTACTATGTGACGTTCATCTTCACTTCTGGATGTATCTCCTAGTTGATTATCAGGGTTTAATTCTTGATTTCCCATATCTTGTGGGAATTTGTTGCCATTTCCAACCAATAATTCACCACTCGCACTTGGACTAAAAACTGTTGACTGTTTGCTCTTTTTGAAAATAAGCTGAAAACGGTGCAATTAACGATATATGTATATTTGTAAAAACTTGCACTTCTTTGAACTATACCCGTACCAAAACCGTTGTTAAAAAATCATCAAAACATATCAGTCATTGAGCACGCTACATGTACATAAGATTAGATAACATCATAACTTTGTAATTTAATATACGAAAATTAACCTTCATCATGTCTAGTACGGATTTGTTTACAAGGAAAAAATTACCTTGTACAGCTGGGGTCTTTCATAGATCCATATAAATATTACTGAGGCAACAATAATTGACAAACAAAATATTAAATATTTAGACGAGTAACTATAAGCCTCTACTAATATATTGCACCAATTTCTTCGTTGCATGATTCAAATCTATAGAAATTTTTCCTACGTTTATTAATATTCATTGTTGCAATACAAAAAAAAGAATCGTTGCAGATATAAAATATACAACGCATTTTATGCATGGCGCTAAGCGCTTTTAAAAAAACAATAGAGGAGGTAGGTATGTACCTATAATGTTTGGCAATTACGTCAAATATTTCAAATTTCAGCAGAATAACAGCCAGAATGTACCTTCGATGTATATGTTCAACAAGATAATTATCTAACACGTAAGTTACTACTATACTATGTCTATAAATAGGTATCTATGCCTTTATTACTACGAATGATTTTAGGTTGAAGCTTATAATTATTGTGCACACGTACGTAGATACAAGTTTATTCTGTTTCTAAAATCCGTTTGCTAGTCTGACAAAAGAATCTGAATAATATACTCTAGTCTTAACGATTACTTTGATTCAACACGACCTCTACGTGCTTGATTACAATTTTATCAATAGCAGGTTATAATTTTTGTCCTTCCTCAAGTTTGAACCAGAAACCTCATGGTCTGCAGTCGTTCACCATTACACTAGTTAAATTGGTAATGTATTACAATATCTCTCTTCTCAATCGTGTTCTTCATGGCTCAGGGCGGGTCACCATAACGTACCTGCTGCCCTGCTAGTGATATCTCCACTTTGTTCGGTCTATTATCTATAGCTTACCTTAGCGCAGCTGTTATTGGGAACTAGCGGGTTGGCGACCTACCCCGCGGCCTTTTGCCTTCCAAGTTCCACCTTGCCGACGACAACCAGTCTGTCCAGGTTATATCTGGTTCGCGACGGGCGATATGGCCAAAGTATATTTAAGATCTCTTCTATAGTAATATGTTGTTATGGGTCTCCTAAAAACTTTGAGTTAATCCAAGATTGATAGATCCATGATCCTTCGCATCCATCCAGGTCCATGGTATGCGAAGCATCTTTCGCTCGCGCTCGATGGCCATGAGTCCGATCCTTAGCAACAATGTATGAACTATGAAGTAAAAACCAACGTTCGTAATGTCATCATTATAGTATTAGAGTGTCTTATCTTGCCAGATGCGCGTTACTGCATTTTTGGCTCTTGATTTCTCGTTCACTTCTACCATGTTCAGACAGTAGTGATCCAAGATAGACATATTCCTTGACAAATTACAGATCAGATAGTTCTCCAGTCCTAAAGAGAGATTGTAAGGCCATTAATACTGTAAAGCATTATTTTACTAGCACGGGATATGAGCGCTACTGTACGATAGTTCTTGCACTTATTTGTAGATCTTTTGTTTATTGGATTCAGTAGCGACTCAAGCATAACTTTGATGCCTTGATCTCCTACATGCTTCAGCTATTCAGCAGACAATTTGTTAGTTTTAAGCTTTCTTATTGCATTTCTAATCAGAACATCAATATACTTAATGTAAGATTAAAGTATTTTCTTACATAGGAAATATCTTCGAAACTGAAGTTTGAAATTTGGGAATTGGGATAATGTTGATTGGAATTTAAAAGTAAACCAGCATCTATTTATGAAATTCTGTATTAAAGATATTTTACAATGAAAGTTTGAACAGTTTTAATAATTAATATTTCATATACTATAGATGGGGAAAGGGCAAATTATGAAAAATATAGTTTCTATTAACAAATTTTATGTTTAAAATTGCTTTACTATTATCACATTAAACTTTTTAACACAAACTTATCTTTAAAAAAACACAATCGTGTTTTATACAAAATTATAACTTAAATATACATCATTTCTGCCATAGATGACATCTTCTTAGGTATATGAACTAGAGTTTCAAAATAACTTGCAAGTTCATCAATAGTTACATCACATGGAGGATTCAGTGCCTGCTGAGAACAAGATGTAGACGAGTTAGTCTCTAATACTGTTTCTCGGCTTTGTTTCTTATATGAAGTATGATTAGTTTGCCAACCCTTAATTTTATTTATATCTGAACTTTTTCTGCTACCCTTACATTTTTCTGTTGAAATATGAAGCTGATTGCATGTATCAACTAGTGCATGCAAACATATATTGCCACTGGAACTTGATAGTGGACATTTGGAAACATTGTTATGTAAAAATGACTTTTGGAGTTCATTTCTGTGTGTTGGATGACATTGTGACAACTTTAATACTGGTTCTCTGAGTATTTTGCAGTGCTTTCTTTTGCCTATTGCATACTGCTTTTTCACTGTGTGGCAAATGCATTTGTTTTGGTGAGTAGATTTGGCTGGAGAATTCCTTTTTTGGAATTGAGTTACAAATGGGTTATCATCTTTTATAATTTTGTTTACTTTTGATGATTCTATTTCTAGCCGCCCAACTCTTAGTGATATGTCATCTGTAGCCATTTCTATTCTGTAATAGTCAAAGTATGTGAAATTAAATTAATAGTCAACAACTAAGTGCATCGCCTATTCATGATAGACCAAGGCTCAATATTGTATTGGGATAGGCTGCCGTTTAAATTGCTAAAATAAATATTTACTGCATATATACTTTCAATCTTAACTTTAGCCCTCATTTATAAAGGTGCTTTTTTATTTCTTTTGTTGGAGAAAGTTTGGAAATAACAATTTTAAATGTTTTGGTCACAACCCATAACAACACTAACACAACTGTCAACTGTGACAAACAAAATAAAATTTACGTCTAAAATTCGTTTACCAATATTTATATTATATTATTCTTGAAGAAAGATTGTCTTTGGAATTTACATATACATGATACATTAAAATATGAGCAAGGACTCGCTACTGCTTTAAAAATTAGTATTGAGTTTTAAAGCACATAGTAAAGATTAATGACACTGCTAAAAATAACATCGTAATTTCCTAAATCAGTTTCAGTGACGTCATGAATCCACAGACTGCATATTAATTAGAGTCACTTGTTTCATAGAATAATATTAAGGATGCTCCACAGACCCGGAGGTTGCCGAGAGGCAAAACTTTTGTACCATACAAGCATTGACGAGAGCACAAGGGTAACAGTTTTAAATGTCGTCGCACGAATTTGATGATATGACTGTGTGCGTTTTCCAATTACAGCACTAGAGCGCATTATGCGGCATAATGCTCAACGTTGAATGTTCCAACTACAGCAACGCTTCGCACAATTGAGCACTCTCAAAAGTAATGCTCTCGCGTGTTTCTCGCAATCATACCAACACAGTGACAAAAAATTGACCAGTGTTTTTCTTTAAGTTGGCATTGATCGAAATTTTCGTTAGTAAATATTATTTGTTGTTGAAAAATTTGTAAGGCTTTCGTTTCGTTGTAGATTTTGAAAATAATTAAAGTTATTTCAAACGGTTAAAAAAAATTAATATAAGTATGGATGAAGGTATAAATAGTTACTTTTTTTATATTCCACATTTTAAATATGAATACAATTTCATTTTAAAATTCGGATCTGTAAACAAATTTATTTTACAGGATTATACTTTTGTAAACATTACAATGGTTTTGAAAAAGTATAGTTTTAGAAATCATTTAAAAAAATTACTCAAAACGTAAATGATGTAAACTTCTTACATGAAACTAAATATTTTACTGTTATTTTAGCTTGTTAAAACCTTATATTCTTTAAAGGTTTTCTCTTATTTCAGTAAAAAATGTTAATGAAATAATTTGATTATTAAAATAAGCGTTAATAGTTTTCAACCAATTATTATTGTTTACCACATTATTTTTACATTAATGAGGTTGCTAACTCATTCAGAACATTTTTTTTTAACACTGATTTAGCGCACTCTGCTGATGCATTTGAAAACTAATTCACGTTCCAATTAAGCTTCAGCATAATGCGGCATTGTGCGGCACTGAGTCGCATTATGCTCTGTAATTGGAAAACGCACACTAATGCAGGAGTCTCGGGGGATCTTCATTGGAACACCTCCAAGTGATATTTGCTGCCGGAAATGCGTCTAAGTATTTTTTTTTTTTAAAGTTTACAAAAATCAATAAATCTGAAAATGATCGCGAGAAATCAGTGTCTAGTATTAATGTAAAGCCTGTTTCAAAAAAATGCAAATAAAATAACGCTCATTCTCGTGAAAATAAAAAAAAAAGGGTCCGTGTTCTTATGTACGCGCGTAAGAAGTTATACTTCTTTGGCAATATTAAAAATAGTTTGGCTTTGTTCCACCTCCAGTTTTTGATGTTTCACAGCGATAAGATGAAAACTCTTTTTTTGTATTCAATTTAGTGCAGTTACACTGATTCATCAATTGTTTTTTGTCTCTTTTCCTTATATTTGCTAGATAAAATCAGAAAAATTACATGTTTTGATTAAACAATGTGGTTAATTTTTTAATCAAAACATTACTCGATAATAATAATAATACATACGGATAGTTAACCTCAATTGTATTAAAGCACTTAGGAAGGTTGATGAGCACAGTTTTTTCACAAATATTAATTAGTATTGGTTTAAATATTCAATTTAAATCACTTCTGATTATAATTAAAAAAGCATCGCTAAATTTCTTTGAAAAAATAATTAAAACTCCTTTATTTGTTTAAAAGGTAAATGACAAATGTCATTATGGTCATTCAAAATTGTTGGCATACGAACTTCACGCATATTCTATTTCTTTTTACTTGTAGATTGTCTTATTCCTATCTCGCTCGCGCACGCTATAATCACACTCCTAATTTTGTGTCACGGGTGCGCGCGCATTGTAAAATTCACTCTCATAAATTTTTCATAACGCGCCTAAAGAAGTATAACTTCAAAAACGAAAAAGTAACGGATTTCTAACGGAAATTTTGCACTGTAAGACTGTTCACACACTGTTCTAGCAAAATCCACATTCGAAATGGCCGTTCGCGTTTATAAAATTAATAAGAATGTGAAAATAATCGATTTCTTTAAAAGTAAAAATCTATTTTTGTATTCGATTTTAATATTAAAAATAATTGTAAATCAATCATAGTTGATCAGTTTCAGTTGAACAGTTATTTAAAAAAAACATTAATATACTAACCTAACCTAACCGAACAATAATAATACATTTTTGGACAGCTAGTTATACAGTCACAAGACATATTTCCTAATCTATAAACGGAAACACCCACGCGTGTTCTCACGAAATATGCTGACGGACTGTCTAGCTCCCAGTCTCGATTATTAGATATTAAGTTAGTCTTAAGCTAATCACCAATGTAACCGGTCGAATAAATATTAATTAAAATAAAATTATTCTTTTTTAAAAACGCTCCAGCGCGACCTCGCGTTTTGACTGGCGCAGCCGGTAGGATTTTCACATCCAGCGAGTATATAACTTAATTGAAAATACTCAAATAGATTTTCATGAAATACCATGGACTGTCTAATAGCAGAGTGAAAATCCGCGAATCAAATAAATAAGTAAAATAGAAGAGCATTAAAATAATATCCGGTGCAGTGTGTGATTAGTGACTCAGGAAGAATGGAATTGGGCTGGCGGTGAGTAAACCTTTTCACTTCCCGCTAAAAATTCCATTTTATTCCACATATTATATATTATTACATTATCTGATTTTGTTTCGTACCAAATCTACGAATAAAATTGTACTCAGAGTGTAATTAGATTAGGAACTGTAGTTTTAAAATTATATTGCACAAGAATAGGCAATATAATATAGATTAAATATATAAATAAAAATTATATTGCACAAGAATAGGCAATATAATATAGATTAAATATAGAGA